>MU748607.1:5181-17791 GCA_026770625.1 Nicotiana glauca
TAGTTGAAAGAAAGAATAGAACTCTGGAGGATATGGCCAGAACCATGCTACTTTCTAGTAAATTATCTCACAATTTCTGGGCAGAGGCTGTAAACACTACATGATACATAATCAATAGATGTATGACTAGACCTCTTATTGAGAAAACTCCCTATGAGTTACTTAAAGGGAGAAAACCAAACATATCCCATCTTAGGGCATTTGGTTGAAAGTGCTATGTGCACAATAATGGAAAAGACTCCGTAGGAAAGTTTGATCCCAGAAGTGACGAGGGAGTATTCTTTGGATATTCTTCACATATCAAAGCTTATAAGGTGTTTAATAAAAGAACTCTATGTGTAGAAGAAAGTGTGCATGTAGTATTTGATGAAACTAACATTCTTCCTGAGAGACGGGAACATGAAGATGAAGCCATTGGACTGGTCAAAGACTTGGCTGAAGCATCAGCTCGAGTCAAAGTGACACCAACAGAAGGAACATGTGATGGAACAGGCTCTTCCATACAGGGCAACCTGATAGGGGGAAGAAATCAAAGAGGAATTGAAATAAACTCCTTGAAGGAACCTGTTCATGAACCCGTTTCTCAGCAAAAGGCTGAAACATCTAGCAAAAGCAAGTTAGTTGTGAAACCTCACAAGTATCAAAGTTCTCATCCCATTGAGAACATTCTCAGTGATCTAACATCTGGAGTCAAAACCAGATCACAATTAAAGAATCTGTGTGCTTTTGATGCTTTATTATCTATCATTGAACCTAAAAATATTGTTGAGGCTTTGCAGGATGCAGATTGGGTGAATGCAATACAGGATGAGCTAAACCAGTTTGAAAGAAGTCAAGTTTGGCACCTAGTTCCAAGACCCAAGGGCAGATCAGTCATTGGTACTAAATGGGTCTTTAGGAATAAACTTGATGAAGATGGAACTGTTACAAGGAATAAGGCAAGGTTAGTGGTCCAAGGTTATAGCCAAGAGGAAGGAATAGACTATGATAAGACTTTTGCCCCAATTACAAGACTAGAGGCAATCAGACTTCTCATAGCCTTTGCAACACATATGGAATTCACTCTTCATCAAATGGATGTCAAAAGTGCTTTCCTGAATGGCTACTTAAAAGAAGAAGTGTTTGTGAGACAACCCCCAGGTTTTGAAAGTAAAGAATGTCCTGAGCATGTGTACAAGCTAGACAAGGCTCTCTATGGACTCAAATAGGCACCAAGAGCATGCTATGAAAGATTGTCAAAATTCCTATTGGAGCATGGTTACAAGAGAGGTAAAATAGATAGTACCTTATTCTTAAGGGAAAAAGGTAAGGACCTTCTTGTTGTGCAAATCTATGTTGATGACATAATCTTTGGGGCCACCACTGCCAAGCTAAGCAAAGACTTTGCAAAACTAATGGGAAGTGAGTTTGAAATGAGAATGATGGGTGAGCTTAGCTTCTTCTTAGGGTTGCAGATCAAACAAAGTCAAAATGGAACCATGATTCATCAGCAGAAGTATACAAAAGAACTAATCAAAAAGGTTTAAAATGGAGGACTCCAAAGAAATAAACACACCCATTGCAACTGCCACTAAATTAGATATTGATGAACTTGGTTCATCAGCTGATCAGAAGTTGTATAGGCATATTATTGGTTCACTCTTGTATCTTACTACCAGTAGAACTGATATTGTTTTCAGTGTAGAGCTGTGTGCTCGTTTTCAAGCAAATCCAAAAGAGTCTCACTTGACTGTTGTCAAGAGAATATTGATATATCTGAAAGGCACTACTGAATTGTGTCTTTGGTACCCTAAAGGTAGTAATTTCAATCTAGTAGGATATGCTGATGCTGACTATGTAGGTTTCCTAGTGGATAGAAAAGCAACTCAGGTATCACACACTTTCTTGGTTCATGTCTTGTATCATAGGCTACCAAGAAGAAAAACTCAGTAGCCTTATCTACTGCTGAAGCTGAGTATGTGGCTGCAGCTTCTTGTTGTGCTCAATTACTATGGATTAAAAAATAATTGGTAGATTTTGAAATTGAAGTAAGATGCATACCAATATTTTGTGATAACACTAGTGCTATAAGTATGACAAAGAACCTTGTTCATCATAAAAGGACCAAGCACATAGATGTTAGACACCACTTCTTAAGAGATAATTATGAGAAAGGATTAATCTCAATAGAATTCTGTAATACTGATAAAGAAATAGCTGACATCTTCACTAAAGCACTGAATAGGGAAAGCTTTGAAAGGAACATGTTGGAATTAGGGATGATTAAGATCTCCTAAAAAGGAACCAGTTCAGAATGCAATGAATAAAAAAAAATTTTGGTTAGAAGTTCTGACTTAATGTAAATATCTAGACTAATTCTTACTCAGTCTTATACTCTAATCAGTATACTCCTATGACGTGTTTATATTACCTCACTGATCTCTTACAAAGTTTTTTTTTCTTTTATGATATTTGAGGCATAATCAAGAGAAGTTCTACTTGAAGAACCTGACTCATCAGTATATGCTCATGAGAAAGTTCAGGTATGTTTCTATACTTTGCACAATTAGAAAGATTAATTTTCCAATCATGAGCAGAACTCATATTTGCAGCAAACTCCTAAAAATTATATCTGTTGAGCATTGAATCAGTTTCATTCTCCTAGAATTCTAAGGAAAACGGGATTCTTGCCTAAAAACTAGCGTCACCTATTAATCACTAAGAGACCAGAGTTCTAAAAGTGATTAGACTCCTGATTGACTACTGCAAAAAGGATGTCGTTATTGCACTTAATCATAATCTTCTTTAAATACACTCTACATACTCCCTTGTAGTCCATAACTGTCATTAATATCTCCTAAGTTCTGATCATCCTCTTTCTCTCTAAAATTTCCGAAATTTCCAAAATTCTCCAAAAATCCTTCACCATGACAAACCCTCAAGATAACCATGGAACTCCCCCACCAGTGTCTCCCTCAAACACATCCTCATCTACACCCCCTAGTGACAACCCCAAACCTAGGTTTCACCTGCAGAAAATGTTGGCAAGGAAAACTGTTGCTACTGGTTCTCTGAGAACAACCTTAAATGAAAAGTTGAGAGCTAGCCAGAAGAAATAGAGCCCTGCTAAAGAATCTGACTGAAGTTCTGAGTCTGAAACATTTATCTCTACAAACAAAGGAGAAGAACGTGGGTCTTCTAACACTAACAAAAATCAAGAAACCCCTGGTGAGGTAAATACCTGTTTTGTGTTTTCTGATGTGGTAGAAAAGGTGGATAATAGGTTTGTGTTGGTTGGTTCTGTGAAAGATGTAAAGAAGGCTGATTCAAGTAGAAGGGGAAAGAAAAAGAAAGGAAAAATTCTTGCGATCTTTGGAAAGGTATAGGAGAGTGGAAACAAGTCAGGGGGAAGTGGCTCCGGTGAGGCTGCTGAAAGTCTTGTTCATTTGAGTAAGCAACAAGATGAACCTAGTTTATCTACTGAAGAAACCCTAGCTGACATCCTGAAGAAGGTTGGGGCCAGCTATGATCCAAAGAAGCGCAAGGCTTCTTCCCAAAGGGCTCCAACTGCTTCTAAGCCCACAAAGAAAAGCAAAGTGTCATCTCCTAAGGCTACTGTCCCTTCATTACCAAAGGGAAGAGCTACTAGAAGAAGGGTCAAACAAAGTGAGGAAGAGTTAAAGAAAGCACTGGAAGAAAACAGGAAGAAAAAGAGGGAAAAAGGAAAGACAAAAGTTGTGGAGAGTGTTGAGGTTGCAACAGAAGAAGAAGAAGAGATGGAACTGGTCCATCAAGAAAAAGGAACAACTGAAAAGGTTCCGCTACCCAAACCTAAAAGTTCCAAGACTTCGACCAAAAAGTCATCCTCTGTACCTGTATCTGCTGAGTCCTCGTTGGCCAAAAGAACTAGGTCTGCTATGAAGGGAAAACAAAAGAAAATTATTGAAGAAAAAGAAGAATAGAGTGGAGAAGAAGAAGAGGAGAAGTCTGAGAAAGAGCAAGATAGATTTGCCATTTTTGGCAGGATAAAGATCTTGAAAGGCAGGTTGTTGAAAGACCTGGAGGAGCCAGGTATGATAAGATTGGTAGATGCTCTAGCTGCACAACGATGGAAGGACATCGTCCTTCAATTAGATGGGAAACTAGCCAGAAAGGAGCTGATTGAGTTCATGGCCAATGCCACTGTCAAGAATGGGGTTGTCACCAGCATAGTGAAAGGAGTAAATGTGCAGTTTGATGCACCTAAACTGGGTGAGATTCTAGACATTCCTAGTGTGGGATATAATGATTATACTAGGCAAAGGTGGCCTTGTCTGGATTCTCTTCCTACTACACTCCAAATCACCAGAAACGTTTGTGATTCTGCAACTGCTGAAGATGTGCCTGAAGCCAGGTTTGTTCAGAAGAGTGAGATGAAGGCTGAGCACAATGTGCTATTTGAATTTGTGAGCAAATGCTTGCTGCCAAGGCAGGGGAGAAGGCACACTGCCAATTACATGGACTTGGTCCTCATGGAGTGCCTTGTAAGAGGAATACAGATAAACTGGCCTGCTTTTATTGTCAAACTACTGGATAGAGTCATCAATGACTCTAAAGCTCATGCCACACCATATGGGTTCCTATTAACGACTATTCTGGAAAGGCTAAATATGCCTTGCATCAAGCAAGGAGAACTTTGGTGTCGAGACTCTTATGGCTTGTGACTATCCAGTGAATGCCACCCCAGTTGAACCTGGTTCATCTCTGAAGACTCCTGTGAACAGCAAGGTTCGGACATTGGTTCAAGAATGTGGAACAAAAGATGCAGAAATTGCTAGGCTCCAGGCTCGTATTGCTGAACTGGAAAATGAGAGAAATGGCCTCAAAGATGAGCTAGCAAAGGAAAAGGAAAAGAGTGAAGGGATGCTTCAGACCATGCTCAACCTTCTTCAATCCCAACCCTTTAGTTCCTCCAAGCCTTAGGTTTTCTAGTTCCTATCTTGGAACCAGTCTAACACCCCAGTGACCCAGATTCGTAGCTTTTCTTTATTTTTGTTGCTCATGGTTGGATGTTTTTTCTATTTTTTTTGTGGTCTGTTTTGTAGAAACATTTCCTAATCAATGACAATGTGCTATGTTTTTTCTTGTTCTATGAAACTTCTAATCTTAATAGTTAAATTTTTTGTGAAGTTGATTATTGATTAACTGAATCATGTTTTCACTTGCAGTTGCCCTAGTGGCCATGAGTAATAATTAAAATCTGGGATTCACATTATATGCAACTTTCCGATGATGCCAAAATGGGGAAGAGATATTGCGTTTTACTTTGTATTCTGAAATAAAGTGATATTTATAACCTGATTAAACCTGATCCTTAATGATAAATTGGGTTTTCTAAGTTAAAGTGTTGATAATTAAGCTGAGTTCCACAGGTTCTCTGATCAGTAAAAGCACAGAATTTGTCATCATCAAAATGGGAGAATTTGTTGGCCCAAGTTCAGATGAAGTTTTGAAAATTGACAAGATGAACTCAGTCATGGACCAGGTCCATCATGTGAGACACTGTGGTTATTTACCTATACATATGAGATGCACGTGAAGAAGATAAGTCTCAAAGATCAACAACAATATCTTCTGAACTGATCGAAAAGGTTGCATAAAGGATTAGGAGATGAAGTCTCATTATGTGAAGAGAACTAAATCCAGATCAATAATAAGGGTTGGAGTTTGTATTGTTCTAGGACTCGAATTCGATGAAGGATCAGCAATTGAGTCTCAATCAAACTCTGATTACTAACTCTTTAAATAACTATGATTATTCTCTTTTACAAGTATTGCACATACGCAGAAGTTAAACTAAATTGAGAACAAAAGAGCTAGGAAATTTTGCAAGCAATTTATGTGTGATTCAAGTGTGCATTCCTGAAGCTACATGAACCAGATTGAAGAACCAATTCTATTGTGTTTATTTTTATTCTAGTTCAATTGTAGTGGGTATTTCATATTGTACCTTTCCAGCTTTCATAGAAGCAATTGTATTAGGTACTTTGAGTATTCAAGTTAGAGTTAACTTGAAGGTGTCACAACAGTTGAGGCTGTGTGCCACGCTGGGATTAAAGTTTAATCCTTAGGTTTACAAGAGTTTTGTAAATGCTGTTTTGGCTAAGTGATTTTAGTAGAAGTTTAGGAAAATCCTATTGAGTAGAAGGTCGTAGTTTTTTTCACCTTTTGAGCCAGGTGTTTTCCACGTAAAAATCTCCGTGTTCCTTATTTTATGCACTCTTAATTCCGCAAACGGTAATAGCAAACAATAATAGAAAGTACATCTAGAAGAACCAGATTATTCTAGTGCGAAAATCCTACTGAGGAGTAGGTCGTGGTTTTTTTCACCTTTTGAGCCAGGTGTTTTCCACGTAAAATTTTTTGTGTTCCTTATTTTATGCACTCTTAATTCCGCAAACAGTAATAGTAAGTACATCTAGAAGAACCAGATTCTTCTAGTGCGAAAATTAGGTACCACACAAATCACCCCCCTCTTGTGTGGTATTGACGTGTAGAACATCAATGGCAATCTTCGAGAGATGATAGATTCAGATTTTAGAGAGACAAAAAGAGAGAGAGAATGTTAGAGAGATCATATATTATTAATAATGAATCATATGCCTTTTACACAGCTCAGACCCCCTTTAAATAGCGAAGGGTATATATTTAAATACTTAAAAGACAAAAATAAAGTACATGCTGTAGAAGGGACGACATGGTCATGAGGTCGTCCCCCGTATTATCCCCAACTCGTCCTTTTAACCGGATTCGTGTATATACTGTTGGTCGTGCATGCTTAGAGACGTGGTCAGTCAAAATCGACCCATACACCCCCCACCCCCTCGCAAATATTCTCTTGTTCAGAGAAGTTATCCCATTGATGTACAATTAACCAAATGGCACAATAAATCTGAGAATTATGTAACACGATGTGGGCAAAAGTCCATTCAAGAAAGTTAATTTAATATATTGAATGAGAATTCGTTTGTTTAAAAAAGTAGTTCCATATAACCTTAAACCTCCATACTTTTCTAAAAACTTTTTATCCTGGAAAAACCTGATAAGCCTTATATGGTATATTTTTCAATATGTAATAACTATAACCGGAAAGAAAAAAAAAACTACCAATGAATGTGGTGTGGTGCTTCGGACGGAGGGTGGGCCGATAAGAGAGGGTCAAGCTGGACCGACAGGCTTCTTGGCCGGCAAGCTTTTGAAAAAAGGATGCATATATCACCTTTGGCAAAACCCATATCGGGGTGAGAGAGAAAAGTAGAAGAGCTTTATAAGACATACCACAAATTCAAATGAGGACCTTTTCATATATATACTACATTTGAAACTTAATTACTCGGATTCTCTATAGTTTGTTATTTACTAAAGGTAACTATATATTTTTATAATTTATATTCCATTAAGAGACTCAGTTAAGCGCCCTTAATCAAGTAATTAATGCCTTAAATTAAGAAATTTAATTATATTTTTTTTGTTTTCACTCGCCCTCATCACCACTATGAGTGAGTTGCTAATACAACTATCATAAATTATACAAATTTAATAATCTATAATAACAAACAACTTAAATATAAAATTCATACAACTATTAATACATTATATAATTTATTTACAACATTCATGCAAAAAATATATAACTACAATAGAATACAAATGAAATACAATTTTCATACAAGTTTCACACAATTATAATATAATTATAATAAAATTTTGATATATATATATATATAACTTTATGTAAAATAGAGTATTTATAACTTAAATACAAATTTATATAACTATTTATACAATGTACAACTTATTTACAACATATTTATGACTTTCATACAAAAGAAAATACAACTACAACCGAATATAATTTAAATAAGATTTTCATTTAAATTTGACACAACTACAATACAAATTTAATACAAATTTGTATATATTTTATATGTCATGTGTTCTTCTTACTCTTCGACATTCATTATGAAAATCCTTCCAAAATCAACTCTAATCTTCATCAAACATCTTAAAATTTGAGATATAAACTCCAAAGGATAGTTTCAATCTTTTGCAACAATACTCAACCAAAACAAATAATATTAACCTGAAATCAAATTCAAAGCATCGAACTTTTTAATGACTGTCAACGATGGACGAGTCAAACACCTCAAATTTTATAAACAATAATTTTAATTCGAACAATAATTGTGCAGCAGGGAAGGAAATTGCTAAGTTAAAACTCCATAGTTAAATGATTGAATTCCATTGTTGAATTCCTTGAAGAAGGCAAGAGATAGATATGAGAAAAGAGAAGAAAGCAAAGAAGATTGAAGGAAGAAAAATAGGGCAGGGAAAACTGAAAAGAACACACACAGACGTAGAGAGAGAAAGAGACAGAGAGAGAAAGCAACGAAGAGAACAGAAGAATGATATCAATTATTACCTATTTAATTGCTTATAATTAAGGGATACTCATTTATAACTAATATGTATATGATTGGTAATGTGAGCACGTGATTTTTTCCCTATATGAATTACTCCCATAAAATATCACAAAATAAAATTTTCCAATTTTTTGCAATTTTATAGGATTTTTCGTAGAATTTTATTAATTATTTGCATTATTGCGGCATATTTAATTTTTATTAAAAATCAAAAATACCAAAAATACCATGCATTGCATTTAGATTTTTGTTTTTATATTTTAGGATTAATTACTAGTTAGTGGCTTTATTAAAAAAGAAAATCACAAAAATTGACTCATTTTTACATTCTTAGCTTTGAAATTTTGAATTTTGAATATTTCTCTTTAAATTTAGGAACAATTAATTTTTTATAAATATTATAATTAGATAACTAGCTTAATTTTACAAGTTGAATTAATTTAGGAATTTAGTTTAAGTTTTAATTAATTAAAAGAAAGAAAAGAACCACAAAAAGAAGAGGGAATTGAAAAAGCTTGGTCTTAAATTTAAATTGGGCCAAACATTTGAGAAGCCCAAGTTTTTTCCCAACCCAATCCAAACCGGGTCGACCCGACCCAACCCAATACCAAACCCATTTCCCCACCTAAAAAGACCTAAAGCTAGGGTCTAAAAAAAAAAGACAATCTCTGAAGAGAAAGAAGGAGGGCAGCCGCAACAGTACAAATTTCGGACCCCCTGTTCATCATAGGCTACACGCCTAAACTTCATCTCCTTCCCAAAAACAGAGCAAGAGCTGTTGTAAATCCAGCCGGAAACAACACCATCTCCACCTTCTTCAACATCAACCTAATGCTTCATTTCCTGTTAGTTGATCTCGCCGGAAAACAAATTCCAGTCGAAGTAGAAGCCGGCGACATATACAACACCAGCGACCCCTGGACTTCAAAACCAGACACCCTTTTCCATTTTTGTTGTGATTTTAAATCTTCCTCGTTTCAATTTGGAGCTCAGATTCGAAAAACGAAAACAAAAAAAAAAACTTCAATTTCTGTTTCGATTTTCCTTCATGGAATTCGTCTGAAGTTCGGTTCTGAGGTTGTCGATTTGTCGATGTTTTCCGTCCGAGGTTCGTGGTTTCCATTTGGGCCTGCTATTTCTACTCGATAATACTATTGTTTTCAGTCGGAATTTTGGACCAAAATATTGAATCGACTGATTCTTCTATTGTTATTAAAGGAGAGTTTGCTTAACATGTTCTTTTTCTTGATTTTTTCAGATGCCCATTGAATTTTATTTAAGTCGAATATTTCTGCGCTATATGTCTCGATTTGCTTCTGTGATTAAATGTTTATAGTTTTGAATCAGTTTAGTTTAGATGTTTAAAAGGTTACTCAACCTCGTTAAATTCTGGGTTTAATGGATTCAATGTGCTTACAGTTAGGTTTGGTGTTGTAGTTGCGCCTTTTTGAGATTTTTTTTAAGGTTACTGCTTCTGACTAGTCAATGAAGTACGTACTTGAACCTTGGGATTCATTGCTTTGAAATACATTTGAGTTAAGATTACATTATCCTGTACGTATTCTTGTTCTGTTGTCTTGAATTTAGGCTGGATTTGATTTCATTAATATGTGATGGAATTGGTTATTTCATAATAGTTTCGGAGATTGTTGTTTAGTTGTCTTATTAATCGTTTGAATTGATATTCTATCGTTCTATTTGGTGGCATCTAAGTTTAACGTTTTGTAAGAGTTCACTAATCTATGTGTTATTGAATCTTGTTCATTTTGAAGTTTCACGAATTGCTTGATTCAAGTGAAGACTGATTTATATGTGTTGCCGAAGTTTTGGGCGGGGAAATTGCTTTACTTGTGAAAAATAGTCGTTCATTATGTTTAAGGATTCATGATGTGCTTTCAACTGTTTGATCTAGTTTATTTCTAAAAATTCAAGGGCTAAAGTTGGTGACTGAAGGAGGTAGTTTTCTTTTTGTGATATTTTGGCCTATAATAAAAGGGAAGAACAACTCATGATCATCTGTAGGTCGTTTAATTGAGTACAAATCTTTTAAAGGTAGATTGGAGGCGTGCTACATTAGGCAAGACATAGTTTATGACCCTCCGAAATTTAGTTTTGAATTTCCTTAATTTTGAATCGAGGTGTGCCGTGCCGAACAAAAAAAAAATCTTAAACTGCACGACCCTCATTTAGATTAGTCTTTGTTTTAGTCCTTAGAATTCGAGGCGTATCATCTAGCAAATTTCATGGCCCTCACAAAGTACAAATGCATAGTTGCTTTGGAGGCGTGTTTAATAAATTTACCTTCTTAAAACTCGGGTGGATATTTATGTGACCCAAATTCAAATCTCAACGAAGTTAAAATATATCAAAAATTGCGGGTGCATTTATGTGAAGTGGTTGGAGACGTATTTTAACGATGTTGTAATCTTCTTTTAAAAATACGAATAAAAGAGGTTAAAAGGTAAAATGCACATAGGTTTGAACATGTTCTAAAATCAGATAATTATACCAAATATAGCAGTTGAGCGACCGTGCTAGAACCACGGAACTCGGGAATGCCTAACACCTTCTCTCGGGTTAACAGAATTCCTTACCCGGATTTCTGGTTCGTGACTGCTAAACAGAGTCAAACCCTTTCTTCGATTCGGGATTCAAACCGGTGACTTGGGACACCATAAATCTCCCAAGTGGCGACTCTAAATTTTTAATAACAATCCCGTTTTGATTGTCACTTCAAGTTGGAAATAACTCCCTTTATTATACACTGCACGGGGTGTGGTAAGGAAAAAAGAGGTGTGACAGCTCTGGGGACTCTGCTGGGGAAAACGACCCAGAACTTCGGTTCAGGGTTCGAAATTCGAGCTTAGACATATTGTTGTATTTGGCTTTATCTGTTATCTGACTTTATTACATGTTTGGACCTAATATGCAAAAAAAGCTTTTACCGCTTTGATATTATCTGAACTGTATATAAACTGCGCCGAAACCCTTCTTTTCTCACCTCCGGGGATGTGCTTACTGGTTGAGACTCCCTATTCTGTTAGTGTCATACCCTGAAATAAGAAAGAGGCCGGACAAGTTACTAAGCCGGATGGCCTTTTGGTTCCCGGTACGTAGCCCCCTCCTCGACTCAAGTTGTCCGCTTGGGTACACAGTCTAGAACATATACCCAGGTTTTGAACCTAGAATAACTCAGCCTCATGCCGGATCCCTAGTAGGAACGCTTATCTGCATTACGTGCATTTTGACTTAGGGGACTCAACACAGGGGTTGGGTCCGTCTAGGACAAGTGTACCCCAAAATAAAAGACCATCCTGAAGTATCCTATGTGCTACATGTTGCATTCATTAAAGGGCAAAAGGGTCATTTGGCGAACCAATAATAGCTGAGGGCAAATGAAAAAAAAAATGAAAAAAGGGAAAAAAATAATGGAAAAAAAAATAGAAGGAAAAAAGAGGGTGAAGTGTGAAAATAAAGCAAGTAGGAGTCAGTTATATTTTTTTTTGTTACGTTTTGTTAAGAAAAGACAAAAAAAAATGAAAAATTCAAAAAAAAGATTTTATACTTTTTTTTTATCATTTTTCAAAAATCAAAAATAAAAAAAAAGAGGAAAAGAAAATCCGAAAAAAGAGTTGGCATGCTTCATCATTTTCAAGGAAAAGACAAAAAAAAAATTATGTTTTCTCTAAGTTACTTATTTCGTTTAATTTTTTGCCTGTATCCAATCTGCCCGAACTACGCGAACCTGATTCTTGTCTCCTGGGGCGGGATACGTAGGCAACCCACATAGGGTCCGGTCTTCCTAGTAAATCTTAGGTTCTTGGCTTTGCGGGGACCTAGCCAAATTTTGCACTTCTAGCCACCTTTTGGCTAAATAAGTCATTTTGCAAAAATAGCCTCATTCATGTCTTGTATGTGTCCAGTAGCGAGTATTATTGTCTCACCTAGTGTTGGGTTGAGTTTTTTATTTTCATACAGGTGTGGATTTACTTACCGGAGCTGGAGCTTGACAGAGCCTAGGACATCCAGCCAGGATCACTCATTCAAAATGTGGATTAAAAGAAGATTTTCTTTTCTTTTGTGTTTTGAGTCGGTTTTTTAAATTTTATTTTACGCCATCTTTTACCTTTTAGTTTTGAATAGTAATGTCGAGTTTTATTATTATTATT
>MU748607.1:25024-37605 GCA_026770625.1 Nicotiana glauca
TGATGAAACTTACTCCTAAGATAGCCAAAATGGGCCTAGTCCGATGAACCTTCTCCTAAAGTCAAAATCTTAGTCTGATGAAACTTTCTCCTAAGATAGCCAAAATGGGCCTAGTCTGATGAACTTGCTCCTAGGGTCTGCATCTTAGTCTGACGAAGCTTTCTCCTAAGATCACAAGATAACAAAAAAAACTAGTCTGAGAAACCTTCTCCTAGAGTCAAAATCTTAGTCTGATGAATCTTTCTCCTAAGATAACAAAAGAAACCTAGTCTGATGAATCTTCTCCTAGAGTAGAAATCTTAGTCTGATGAATCTTTCTCCTAAGAAAGCATAACACCCTAGTCTGAGGAACCGCCTCCTAGGATCAACATCTTAGTCTGATGAATCTTTCTCCTAAGACAGCAAAACACCTTAGTCTGAGGAACCGCCTCCTAGGATCAACATTTTAGTCTGATGAATCTTTCTCCTAAGACAACAAAACTCCCTAGTCTGAGGAATTTTCTCCTAGGGTAAAAATCTTAATCAAAATGGCTTCACTCACAGAGGACGTACATGCCAATCAAGTCTTTAGTTTTGCTCTCACCATCGTATCAATAGCTTAGGTAACAACTCACAAGTCTGCCCAGCCGCCAAACTGGGACAGAAAATTTTCTTTATTTGTTCATTTTGTTGCAGTCAGGAGCCCACTTGGAGAACAAGGGAATACATTTCAAGTTTCAGCAGTCAGGCGCCCACCCGGAGAACAAGGGAAGTGCAATTCAAATTTTAGCTTCTAATTTTTAATATTTGATAACATGTTGTACCCAGTTACCACTGGGGCAGAAAATTTTCTTTGTTTGTTTATTTTGTCGCAGTCAGGAGCCCACCTGGAGAAAAAGAGAATACTTTTCAAGTTTCAACAGTCAGGCGCCCACTTGGAGAACAAGGGAAGTGCAATTCAAATTTTAGCTTTTAATTTTTAATATTTGATAACATGCTGTACCTAGTTACCAAACTGGGACAGAAAATTTTCTTTGTTTGTTTATTTTATTGCAGTCAGGAGCCCACCTGGAGAACAAGGGAATACTTTTCAAGTTTCAGCAGTCAGACGCCCACCTGGAGAACAAGGGAAGTGTAATTCAAATTTTAGCTTTTAATTTTTAATATTTGATAACATACTGTACCTAGCTACCAAACTGGGGCATAAAATTTTCTTTGTTTGTTTATTTTGTCGCAGTCAGGAGCCCACCTGGAGAAAAAGGGAATACTTTTCAAGTTCAATAATCAGGAGCCCACCCGGAGAACAAGGGAAGTACAATTCAAACTTTAGCTTTTAATTTTTGATATTGGATAACATGATGTGCCCAGTCACCAGACTGGGGCAGAAAAATTTTCTTTGTTTGTTTATTTTTGTTGCAGTCAGGAGCCCACCTGGAGAACAAGGGAATACTTTTCAAGCGTCAACAATCAGGAACCCGCCTGGAGAATAGAGGCATATACTTCAAGTTTTAGCAGTCAAGCATCATTCGGAGAAAGGGCAAAACATTTTCTAATGCGATTCAAGTCAGCAACAAAAGAGGCTTGCGGGAAGAATGCAAGTCAACAGTCCGGGATGATCAATAAAAGTTAGTCATGATCTGAGAAAAAGAGAGAAATCCAAGAAGTGAATCCAAATATAGAAGTTGATTAAAGATGTGCGCTTCTCAAGATATGGTTGAGGTCACAAGCACTACATGTCCGGTCTTGGTCCGAAAAAGCTGAGGAAGAACGATCTAGCACCTGCAACTAGCAAGTGTCAGGGTTCAAATCCAAAGTCTTCATGAAGAACCATTCAAGACTCAAGATCAAGCTTCATAAGACTTATAGATAGGAATCTTGTAACTCGTAGTTGATAGGTTTAACTAGTCTTTTTCATGTTTTGATTTTTGATGTAACATCAGGGCCACGGACCGGAACCTCGGCGGAACGTCACCTCGACGGCTCTTCACCTCGGCGAACTCCATCATCTCGCTCACTTCTGAACTGCACTGACCTGATTCTTTTATAGCCAAAGATATGTAGGCAACCTCGAAAGCAGGGTGCGGTCAAACCTTTCAAAAATGCTTCCCACGGAGTATTCAAACGAGCAAAAATCGCTCGTATCGGCTCACTTTATCTTTGCACGAAAACTATTCGTGTTTCCGAGCAAAGAGGGGCAGCTGTGAGCACGCAATTTTTGCCCTATATGAATTACTCCCATAAAATATCACAAAATAAATTTTTTCAATTTTTTGCAATTTTATAGGATTTTTCGTAGAATTTTATTAATTATTTGCATTATTGTGCATATTTAATTTTCATTAAAAATTAAAAATACCAAAAATACCATGCATTGCATTTAGATTTTTGTGTTTATATTTTAGGATTAATTACTAGTTAGTGGCTTTATTAAAAAAAGAAAATCACAAAAAATGGCTCATTTTTATATTCTTAGCTTTGAAATTTTGAATTTTGAATTTTTCTCTTTAAATTTAGGATCAATTAATTTTTTATAAATATTATAGTTAGATAACTTGATTAATTTTACAAGTTGAATTAATTTAGGAATTTAGTTTATGTTTTAATTAATTAAAAGAAAGAAAAGAACCACAAAAAGAAGAGGGACTTGAAAAAGCTTGGTCTTAAATTTAAATTGGGCCAAACATTTGAGAAGCCCAAGTTTTACCCCAACCCAATCCAAACCGGGTCGACCCGACCCGACCCATTACCAAACCCATTTTCCCACCTAAAAAGACCTAAACCTAGGGTCTAAAAAAAAAAAGACAATCTCTGAAGAGAAAGAAGGAGGGCAGCCGCAACAGTACAAATTTCGGACCCCCCTGTTCATCATAGACTACACGCTTAAACTTCATCTCCTTCCCAAAAACAGAGCAAGAGCTGTTGTAAATCCAGCCGGAAACATCCCCATCTCCACCTTCTTCAATATCAACCTAACGCTTCATTTTCTGTTAGTTGAGCTCGCCGGAAAACAAATTCCAGTCGAAGCAGAAGCCGGCAACATATACAACACCAGCGACCCCTGGACTTCAAAACCAGACCCCCTTTTCCATTTTTGTTCTGATTTTAAATCTTCCTCGTTTTAATTTGGAGCTCAGATTCGAAAAACGAAAAAAAAAAAAAAATAACTTCAATTTCTGTTTCGATTTTCCTTCATGGAATTCGTCTGAAGTTCGGTTTTGAGATTGTCGATTTGTCGATGTTTTCCGTCGAGGTTCGTGGTTTCCATTTGGGCCTGCTATTTCTGCTCGATAACATTATTGTTTTCAGTCGGAATTTTGGACCAAAATATTGAATCAGCTGATTCTTCTATTGTTATTAAAGGAGAGTTTGCTTAATGGGTTCTTTTTCTTGATTTTTTCTGACGCCCATTGAATTTTATTTAAGTCGAATATTTCTGTGCTATATGTCTCGATTTGCTTCTGTGATTAAATGTTTATAGTTTTGAATCAGTTTAGTTTAGATGTTTAAAAGGTTACTCAACCTCGTTAAATTCTGGGTTTAATGGATTCAATGTGCTTACGGCTTAGGTTTGGTGTTGTAGTTGCGCCTTTTTGAGATTTTTTTGTTAAGGTTACTGCTTCTGACTAGTCAATGAAGTACGTACTTGAACCTTGGGATTCATTTCTTTGAACTACATTTGAGTTAGATTACATTATCCTGTACGTATTCTTGTTCTGTTGTCTTGAATTTAGGCTGGATTTGATTTCATTAATATGTGATGGAATTGGATATTTCATAATGGTTTCAGAGATTGTTGTTTAGTTGTCTTATTAATCGTTTGAATTGATATTCTTTCGTTCTATTTGGTGGCATCTAAGTTTAACGTTTTGTATGAGTTCACTAATCTATGTGTTATTGAATCTTGTTCATTTTGAAGTTTCACGAATTGCTTGATTCAAGTGAAGACTGATTTATATGTGTTGCCGAAGTTTTGGGCGGGGAAATTGCTTTGCTTGTGAAAAATAGTAGTTCATTATGTTTAAGGATTCATGATGTGCTTTCAACTGTTTGATCTAGTTTATTTCTAAAAATTCAAGGGCTAAAGTTGGTGACTGAAGCAGGTTGTTTTATTTTTTGTGATTTTTGGCCTATAATAAAAGGGAAGAACAACTCATGATCATCTATAGGTCGTTTAATTGAGTACAAATCTTTTAAAGGTAGATTGGAGGCGTGCTACATTAGGCAAGACATAGTTTATGGCCCTTCGAAATTTAATTTTGAATTTCCTTAATTTTGAATCGAGGTGTGCCGAGCCGAACAAAAAAAAATCTTAAACTGCACGACCCTCATTTATATTAGTCTTTGTTTTAATCCTTAGAATTCGAGGCATGTCATCTAGCAAATCTCATGGCCCTCGCAAAGTGCAAATGCATAGTTCCTTTAGATGCGTGTTTAATAAATTTACCTTCTTAAAACTCGGGTGCACATTTATGTGACCCAAATCCAAATCTCAACGAAGTTAAAATATGTCAAAATCGCGGGTGCATTTATGTGACGTAGTTCGAGACGTATTTTAACGACGTTGTAATCTTCTTTTAAAAATATGAATAAAAGTGGTTAAAAGGTAAAATGCACATAGGTTTGAACATGTTCTAAAATCAGATAATTATACCAAATATAGCAGTTGAGCGACCGTGCTAGAACCACGGAACTCGGAAATGCCTAACACCTCTCGGGTTAACAGAATTTCTTACCCGAATTTCTGGTTCGTGACTGCTAAACAGAGTCAAACCTTTTCCTCTATTCGGAATTCAAACCTGTGACTTTGGACACCATAAATCTCCCAAGTGGCAACTCTGAATTTTTAATAACAATCCCGTTTCGATTGTCACTTCAAGTTGGAAATAACTCCCTTTATTATACCCTTCACGGGGTGTAGTAAAGAAAAAGGAGGTGTGACAGGTAATTTGTATATAAACATGTAATTTAATTAAAACGTCAATTGTGAGGGTAAATAAATTTCAAAATTAGTTAAGAAAACTAAAAATTCTGTTCATATGGTATACGTACCTTTGGGCTTGATGATGGCATAGTTCAATGGACAAATCTGTAAGGTTTGTTGGGCCAAAGCAAATAATAATACCATGGCTTGGGCTGATAAATATGTTATAAGAGCCTCACTATCCCTCAGTATGGTGATGGGGTAAGCCTCAACGAGGATGATGAATCCCTAATGGGGTAGATGGGGGGGTGAATGTGACGCCCATGACCGGGGGGAAGGGGGGAGGGGAAGACAAGATCACGTCAAACAAGACTGACAGGCTTCTAGACATGCAAGCTTTTGAAGGAGAATCTCACATCAGAATGAGAGAAAAAAGTGAAGATTTTTTATAAAGCATAACACATGTTCACATGGTATGCGCGCTTTTGGACCCGATGATAACCCCACCCAAGTTCTGGTCAAACAAGACTGACAGGCTTCTAGGTCTGCAAGTTTCTGAAGGCGAATCTCATATCAGAATGAAAGAAGAAAGTGGAGATTTTTTTTTATAAAAAGTAAGGGAAAATGCATAAGTAACCCCTGACTTATACCCGGATTTCCAACTACACACTTTTTCTTTGCGGGAATTTTATTACCCCTAAACTTATTTTAAGTGTAATTATTTACACCCTTAACGCTGACAACCAAGCTCTTAGCAAGTGGTGAGCTATACGCTCTCCGCATGTATTTTAAGTACTTTTTTTTATTCTTTCTTCTTTTTCTTATCCTTTTTTTCTTAATTCTTATTATTATCATTTTTTTGGTTATTTTATTTTCTTTCTTTTTGTTTTGGTTACTGGCAGCATAAATTGGTGGTCGTCAAAATTTCAGAAATACCATTTTCTCCGGCGATTTTTTTTTTTCTGGCGATAGATTTTTTTTTTATATATATATATCTTAAAAGTGTAATTTATCTGTGGGATGAAGAGCAAAAGAAATAAAACGAATATAAGCTGAGAAAACTTTTACCAGTTAAAATTTCAAAACATGATTTTTTTCCGGCGTGGGAAGGTTTTCCGATGATGAATTTATTCCTCCAAGTCTGAGTGTATTTTGCTTTGCTTATGAATAGATCTTTTTGAGAGTTTAATTTATATGTGAAAAGAAAAAAAAAAAAGGTACGACAAAGTCACCGGTGAATGAATATCTACCAGAATTAGAGAAGAAACGAAAAAAAAGTAAAAGAAAAAAGACAAAGAAAAAGGAAAAGGAGCTGAAAAAAATGGTAAAAAAAAAATTAAAAAAAATTTAAAAATCATTTTTTCCTACTTCCTAAAAAGTGACACATGTTCATATGATATTGCGCCCTTTTGGACCCGATGATAACACAACACAAGGGACAAATTTTTAAAGTTGAGCGAAATTGTACAGTACTGACATGTTATGAGCTTAGCCAATGACATGTCGTAAAATTATTACAATTCCGCGCTCTTAACCAAGTGTCTTTCAAACGTTAGAGATCTTTTTGGTACAGAAAGTTCCACCAGCCCTTAGTGGGTCTTTTAGGTGCTCAAATACCGGATTGTTAGATCGGAAAAAGATACTGAAAAGAACATATAATCTCAATTTATATGTCTCTTTCTATTTTGAAACATCTTTAATAATTGACAAAATTATAACAATTATATATGATGTTATATAATTTTCACAAATTTTAGGGTTTAAACTTGTATAAATATTCAATACAAAATCGTGCAATTATATAGTTCATTTACAATATCAACAACTACAACAACGAAAAGTAGAGCACTCCAAAAAATTATGTATTTGCGGCGGTTTTTATGCATATTATTGGCTGTTTTAAACCGCCACTACAAGCACTAACGGCGGTTTTGGGAAACACAATCACGTTATTAGGCCGGTTTTTGGAAAACCGCATACAAGTGATAAAATGGCGGTTCTGCATTGACTATGCAGTGACATCACATTAACGTTGTCTGGAAATGGCAGTTCTAAACCGCACTAATCTCTCCTATTGCTTGCTATAGTTATTTGTTCTTTTATATATTCTTTTCATTTTACTTTGACACCCAGCCTAAAGTATCAAAGCTCGGTCATTGGTTTACAATTAATTATTTCAACACAAACATAAAAGAAATTATATATTATATATATATATCTAAAAATAATAAGTGAAGGTTTTTGAACGACCAAGGGTAAAATTGTAATTTCGTAAGTACCAGGTGTTTGTAACTTGGCTATTTGTGGGACGGGTGGCATCGCTTCGTAATTTGTCTGTAGCGTTACCCACGAACACCTGCTTTGGGGATCTTACAACTTCCTCTTCGAATCCACACAATTTTCTTCTGCTTTCCCCCTTCCTTCTTTTTGGTGAGTTTCGCTCTTCTTTTTCTTCACCTTTTGGATGTTGTCTAATGATTTTCTTAACTTTACTGTTTTGGGTTTTTTTCAAAGGGAAGATTGATTCTAATTAGTTGTCGAAATCGAATTTTTGAGGATTCAGTCATTGTTTCATGTTAGAGATAGACTGAACGATTGAAAGTTTTTCAAATGCACGTATCTGTTTTGGAGTTCCCAATCAAATGCACATATCTATTTTGAAGTGCCATGGGAACGAACAAGTGAGGAGCGCATTGAAGCCGCTTAATAATATTGTGGGCAGCTCATCATTCGAGGTGAGGAGTGAACTTTTCACTTCCAGAAGAATGCAGTTTGCAGCTATTTGACATTTTAGATATACTATAGAACCTTGTTACAATATTTAATTTTGAAGAATTTAATATAGCTTTAACACTTATCTTTGCGTCTTACATTATTACACAATTACTAAATACATTTTGGTTTTGTTTCCAAGAGTGTAGTATAATTTCTCTGTTATTATGTATATTGTTTCAGAGTGTTGTTGTACATATTTATAATGTTGAGACACTACCTTTAGTTTTCCAATACCAAACGTTTCTGAAACTTCACTATTCTCTAGTTCTTTTAAGCCTTACAAGACTGGTTCAGTTTTTTTAAGGGGATATTAAATTCACTTAAATTTAGAATAGTGGGGTAAAACACCGCCTGTAAAGTTTAGGTGTGTAAATAATTTTTTTGGACAAGTTTAATGGGTACTTTATGCATTTTGTCTTTTTATTAAGGTATTTCACTAATCAAATAGAATATAATAAAGTGTCAGTGAGCACCTTATATAATGCAATATGTAAGAGTTGTTTGGAGGAAATATTGGAGTCGGGACAGTAAGCAATTGTGATGATCCGACCAGTTGTCTCATGCGTTACCGCTCCGTTTTTCTTCATTTTTGCTTCTTTATGCTTTGTTTATCCGTGTTATGTGGTACCGTGTTGGTCGGATCGAATCCGGAATGGTTTCGGTAAGGTTTGAGACACTTAGTCTCTAAAAGTAGCTTTAGAGTTAGAAAAATCAACCGAGAGTTGACTTATTGGTAAATGACCTCGGAATGCGGATTTTTTGGCTCGGATAGTTTCGTTAGGTGATTTGGGACTTAGGAGTGTGTCTGGAATATTTTGTGATGTCCGGTGTAGAATTAGGCTTGAATTGGCGAAAGTTAGTTTTTGGCGATTTTACGGTTGGCAGTGGAAAATAGGGTATCAGGGTCGGAATGGAATTCCCACAGTTGGAACATGTTCGTAATGTCATTTTGGATATGTCTGCAAAATTTCAAGTCAATCGGAATTGTTTTGAATAGTTTCGGCATCGTTGGTGGAATTTAGGAATTTCAAAGTTCATAGGCTTGAATTTGATGTGATTTTGGTGTTTTGATGTTGTTTTTGGTGTTTCGAAGATTCGACTAAGTTCGAATGATGTTATGGGAAGTGTTGGTATATTTGTTGAGATTTTCGTGGGCCTTGGGTGGATCTCGAAAGGTTAACGGATCAATTTAAACTAGAAGAAAAGCTGCTGCATTTTTCACAACAGCATGAACAGTAAATTGGGTGAACAGTACTCGGATGAACAGTAAAACGCGTGAGCAGTATTTAAATAAACTCTCTGCGACCATTAAACCCTTTTACACCATTTTTGAACGGAAAAATAGCTTTGAGGCAATTTTGAAGCGAGGAAATCATTTTTCTTCATTGAGGTAAGGGTTTCGGACGCTAAAACTCGGTTATGTATGATTAAGGAACAAAATATCAGTGTTTAATTCATGAAAATCAGTAGGAAAAGGTGGAGTTAGGGCTTGAGATTTATGAGATCTTCTAGGGATGATTTGAGGGGTCAAACGAACTCTGATTTTCAAGTTCTTTATATATACGGACTCATGAGATGATGAAAAATATTTTGGTATAAAGTTTGTCCAGTTCCAGGATACGGGCCCAGGGGTCGGGTTTTGACTGATTTCGAATTTTGTGCTTAAAATCGATATGTTTCAATTGGAATTCGTTCGTTTAGCATAATTTGATGATAAAATATGAAGTTGGTAGATTTGGAGCACTCGGAAGTTGGTTCGAGAGGCAAGCATGTTGCAAAGTAGCTTTTCGGGCTAGTTCGAGGTGAGTAATAATTTTAAATGCTATTCTGAGAGTATGAAATCACGGATTATACAATGTTCGGCTGTGTTGAGGTAACACACATGCTAGATGACGAGCGTGGGGTCGTGCACCATTGGGGATTGTGACTTAGCCCATCCCGAATGACTATTTTTCTGTATATTTGGTAGCTAATTGTTTGATATTATTATACTTTAGGCTAAATGCCATATTTGGGTTTCGTGCCAACTGTTTGAACACTTAGGGGATCGGTAATGATATTTTCCTCACTGTTTGATTTCATACTTGTGCGCAGTCATGCCAGATCTTTCAATGTTCTCAAAACTCAGCTATGTTAATATGTTTTAGAAACCTTAAATGATGTTTTAAAGATATTTTGAGCTGAGCTGCATATTTTTTCTATTGCCCGAAAGGCTTATGAGATTCTGACTGAGTAGGGACGAGAGCCTGTATTGTGAGGATACTTTTAGGTCGGGCTGTATGCCGCAACAGTGATACAATAATTATGATAATGAGGTCGAGGGCCTGAGATTATACGCCACGAGGTGGATTGATATTGATATGAGGCCGAGAGCCTGTTTATGATGCCATGAGATGGCTTGATATTGCGCTTGGGCTGTAAGGGGCCACTCCAGGAGTCTACACACTCCAGTGAGCGCGGATACCCATTGTAATATGAAATTTAGCCCGAGGGGCTGGTATTGTTCTGTGATATTGCCCAAATGGCTGATTTGATGTTATTGTGCCCGAGGGGCAGTTCTTATATGTTTACCTTTCTAGTTATTTTTCCTATATACTGTTGACTGCTTAAAGGTGTTTATGAGATTTCCGTACTTAATTATATTTACTGACTGTTGTTATACCTCTTATAGCATAATGTTGTGTTTAACATGATTTATATATCTTAGTCTTTATTTATTTATATTACTCACTGAGTTGGAAGTACTCACTTTACTCCCTGTACCTTGTGTGCAGATTTATGTATTTTTGAACCCGGTAGCGGGTATTGGTTGCTCAGAGGCAGAGTCATCAGAGTTTAGAAATCAAAATAAACATCTCTTTATTTTTGCATTAATCGGCAAGAACTACGCTCGGTCTGATTCATGCGAGGTCATGATACGTAGGCAATCCACATAGGATTCGACCATAACCAAAAAGAAAAGAAAAAAAGAGGAAAGCCAATAAAGGCAAAATGAAAAGAAAATAGCAGAAAAACAAGAAAGAAAAGGAAAGAAAAATACCCTAACGCTAACACGGTGGTTTCATGTTGTCATCTCAGAAAGGTGGTTGGTTTGTGGTNGAAAGGCACCACCCCTGCCGCCACCAATGCCTCCTGTCATATCCACTACCCTGGACAATAAACGTGGAAAGAACCCTCGGGATGAGCGTCATAATGGAAATGAAAAGGTCACAGGAAAAGTAGGGCGAGACGAAATAGCTATAAAGCCAAAAGAGGACCTGGGTAACATGTCTCACAAAGAATCTTCTGTGTTCCTCGACATTCGCCTTCCTGTGGGGTTCGAAATGCCGAATTTTAACTTGTACGATGGAATTGGAGATTCGGTAACTCACTTGAGGGCCTATTATGATAAAATGAGAGGTGTCAGGGATAAAGATGAATTGTTATTGACATACTTCAGTAAGAGCTTGACTGGGGAAGCTTTAGAATGGTATAATCGCCACGATGTTAGCAAATGGCCTACATTAGGTGACATGGCTCAAGATTTTGTGCGACATTTTCAGTACAATGAAGACATTACCCCAAATTGCTCCTCCCAATCTCAGACTGAAAAGAAACTCAAGGAAAGCTTTAAGGATTTATGGCTCAAGTGGAACGAAAATGTTGCTTGGGATGATCTTGCTATTGATAGAAAAGATGTTGCTGAGTCCCATCCACAACAAGGTCCGATAATTGTTCTTGCCAAACCTGTTCAACCTCAAAATAAACTCCAAACCAATCCCCCGAAAAATACCCGATCTTTTGTTAAACCACCAAGTCATAACCTCCGCCAACAACAAGGTCCGGTGGTCGTTCTTGCTAAACATTCCCAACCACAATACCGACCCCATGAACGTCCCCAAATTCCACAAAAGCCACACTATCTACCAAATAACACCCGGCCATTGGCCCCATTACCAAGTCACTCCCAGAAACCGGCACCAATAGCCCGAAACTATCGTGTTCATCACTTTCAAGCACTCAACAATACTGGAAAATGGAGGCATGGAGAGAAACAGAGGCAAATGGACAATTTTACGCCCATTGGCGAATCCTACACAAGCTTGTTTGAAAAGTTAAAATGAGTCGGTCTGATTAAACCACTCCTTGGATATACTCCAGACCCAAAGGCAAAAAATCTTTGATCCTACTGTTCGTTGCATGTACCACTCTAATGTCCAGGGGCATAGCATTGAAGACTATCATTCTTTGAAAAGGGAAATAGAAAGAATGATCCGAGAAGGAGTAATTGTGGTCAGTAACAAGGGCAAGGAGCCTGCGATTTATCTGGGGAATCTGTTGATCAAAGTCAGTAATAGTTTTGGCAATATTGATGTGAAACTCAGTGGCTAAGATGCCGGTCGTGACAATTGGGAAGACTCTCCATCTCTCAGTCACCCAGAGTGGAGTTTTGGTGGTTTGTTTTGGGTGTCATTTCTGTTGTTCAAGTTATTTCAGGGTTTTAATCCAAACATTGTCTTGGGAGTCATACCCTTTATCCGTCAGCTTTGTTTTGTTTGGTAATAAATTCAGCGCCGTCTAGGTTTGTAATTCTAGTCTAGTCTGTTCGCTTTGTTGTTCGTTTTGTTGTTTCAATCCATTAGTCTAATACAATTTCCTGTTTCCCCAAACATTTCTAGCCACTCCATTTCTAATCATTCTACAATTCTTTTCATACTAATTTTAGTGACGTGACATGCACATAATTCTCGGCCTGGTTTAAAAGGTAGTTTAGCAATGAAACAATGATGAAGATGTGAAAGTACTTGGAAGAAATAAAACATATTGGAATACTTTGAAGCCTGAATCAAGTGAAACTGGTTTAAATACTTTGAAGCCTGAATCAAGTGAGATTGTTGCCCAATGGCACTAAGAATCGGCAAATGCA
>MU748607.1:40697-54055 GCA_026770625.1 Nicotiana glauca
GAATTCTTAGGACCCTCCTGAAAAATGGGGCTTAGTTTAAATGTCAAAACAATCATGAGAAACATAACTTGGTAGGAAAAGGAATATAAGTTCATTCTATAGTTTGCCGTAGGTTTCGATTAGGAGTTGTCAGGACCCTCCTGGATAATGGGACGCAGTTTTAAGAACAAGATATAGTGGAAGTTGTAATAAAAGTTGTCAGGACCCTCCTGGATAATGGGAAGTAGTTTAAAGCTTTTGATAAATGTACTTGGAGTAACACATTAAAAAAAATAGCTTAGTTTGTAATGGTTAGGAGCTGTCAGGACGCTCCTGAATAATGGGACGTAGCTTTAAGAACAAGATATAGTGGAAGTTGTAATAAAAATTGTCATGACCCTCCTGGATAATGGGGAGTAGTTAAGACTTTTTAATAACAAATTAATAATGCTTTTGGAAAAGATAGGGGAAATTCGTAATTGTTAGAAATTGTCAGGACCCTCCTGGATAATGGGGAATGGTTTAAGACATTTGATAATAAATACAATGAAGTAACATCTGTAGAAGAGATAGTTAGGATTGGTCAAGATCTCCCTGATAATAGAACTTAGTTTTTAAAATTCTTATAATAGTTGGTAAAATAATTTAGAGCCCGGTTATCAAACCGGGGCAGAAAAATTTTCTTCGGTTTGTTGGTTGTTTGTAAGCAGGCGCCCACCTGTAGAACAAGGGAATTCATTTTAAGTTTAGTAAGCAGGCGCCCACCTGTAGAATAAGAGAATACATTTTTAAGTTTAGTAAGCAGGCGCCCACCTGTAGAATAAGGGAATACATTTTTAAGTTTAGCAAGCAGGGGCCCACCTGTAGAATAAGGGAATACATTTTAAGTTTAGAAAGCAGGCGCCCACCTGTAGAACAAGGGAATACATTTTTAAGTTTATCAAGAAGGCGCCCACCTGTAGAATAAGAAAATACATTTTTAAGTTTAGCAAGCAGGCGCCCACCTGTAGAATAAGGGAATACATTTTTAAGTTTAGCAAGCATGCGCCCACCTGTAGAATAAGGGAATACATTTTAAGTTTAGAACCTGTAGAACAAGGGAATACATTTTAAGTTTAGTAAGCAGGCGCCCACCTGTAGAACAAGGGAATACATTTTAAGTTTGTAAGCAAGCGCCCACCTGTAGAATAAGGGAATATCTTTCAAATTAGAAACCAGGCACCCACCTGTAGAATAAGGGAATATTTTTCAAATTAGAAACCAGGCACCCACCTGAAAAATAAGGGAATACTTTTACAAATTAGAACTAGGAAACCACCTGAAAAACAAGGGAAGTACAATCTGAATTTTAGCTTTGAATTTTAATATCTGATAACATGATATGCCCAGTCACCATACTGGGGCAGAAAATTTTCTTTGGTTGTTTGTTTTGTCGTAAGCAGGAGCCCACCTGGAGAACAAGGGAATACATTTTAAAAGGAATCGCAAGCAGGAGCCCACTTGAAGAACAAAGAGAATATTTTTCAAATGCAGCAAGCAGTAGCCCACCTGAAAAATGGACACATATTTTCAAATTAAAGTGGTCGAACATCATCAAGGCAACAACAAGAATGTCGTTGGAAGAATACAAGAATACTTTTTCAAGCAATCGCAAGAAGGAGTCCACCTGAAGAATGGACATAGTCAAAATTACATTGAAGGAATGCAAGATGCAAGTTCAAGGCAACACGAGAACAAGTTGGAAGACATAGATAGGATTTTTTGTAACTCTTAGGTCATAGCTTAGGCTAGTTTCTTTTATTTTACCATGACGTAATAAGGGGTCAGTCAGCAGTAATAACAATAACAACAGCAACAACAGTGAGATCACAGTCCCTGGTAGTCCCAGCTACCAGACATTCCTGAACTACACTGACCTGATTCCTGTTTAGTCCGGGATATGTAGGCAACCTCTGAAGCAAGGTGCGGTCAAAACTTTTCAAACTGCTTCACAACGGAATACTCGAACGGGTAAAAATCGTTCATATTTGCTCACTTATCTTTGCACGAAAACTCTTTGTGTTTCCGAGCAAAGAGGGGCAGCTGTGAGCACGTGATTTTTACCCTATATATGAGTTTATTCCCATAAAATCCAAACAAAATAATTTTTCCTTATTTTTACAATTTATGTGACTTTTGTGTTAATTGTTTGCATGGTACTTGTGCATGATTAGGTCAAATAGAAAATACAAAAATACATATGCATTAGGAGTTTTAGTTTTACAATTTGGGTATTAATTCATTTTAGAACAATTTAAGGAAAATCACAAAAATAGTTTTTTAAGCATTTTTAATTGATAATTATTGCATTTATTTTTAAGTAGAATTTTAGAAGTCAATTGGTTTAATCTTGAATTAGGTCTTTATTTTAGTATTTTTATAAAATCAGAAATGAATAAATACAAAAGTACAAAAGAAAAGAAATCACCCAAATAATATACAAAGTAAAATACATATAATACAAAAGGTGCAAAATAAAATACAAAAGCCTATAAGTCGTTCAGCTCAAATTTTGGCCCAAGCACCCTATCTAAACCGGTCCAGCCCAGAACATCAGCAACCCGGTCCAGCATTGAGGACGTCAAAACGACGTCACCTGAGAGGGCTTTTAATCTCAGCCATCGAATCATTCCTATCCAATGGTGACTATTAGACTAAGTATTTTAATCAAATAAGATGATACAAAAAAAAAACTTTAACCCTAAAAAGAAAACAAGAACCCAAGACCCTGTTATATCACCTCCATCAGCTCCGCCATAGACCACCCTCCCCCGCCGCCTGCCGGAATTCGCCCACGGCGGCGGCGGGTCTCCGTTTCCAACCGGACCAACACCAAACGACTCCCCTTTCCCTCTTTTCTTCAAATCACCCATTAATTCTCCCCAAATCCCACCACAGCTCCCCGAATCCCTCAAACCCTAGGCGCCGCCACCACCGCCTACGGCGGCGCCGGTGTCAAAACCTTACCCCATGAACATCCCAAGATCCTCTCATCTTCCTCATGCCTTGTATATGTTCTTTTCCTCTCGAATCGTCACCAACCACGTCAAATAGTCGTTTGAATAACTGTCTGAATGTCAACT
This sequence comes from Nicotiana glauca, assembly GCA_026770625.1. NCBI lineage: Eukaryota > Viridiplantae > Streptophyta > Magnoliopsida > Solanales > Solanaceae > Nicotiana > Nicotiana glauca. The sequence goes on from MU748607.1 coordinate 43,799, forward strand.
TCAAATCGTTCCAAGAACTTAAACAACCGGATGACTACAAATAAAAGAAAGAAAAATCTCCAAGAAAAAAAGAGAAGAGGCTCAGTGAATCTGTAAGGCCACAATATTCTCTTTTGGTGTTTCTGTTTTCATTTTTTTTCTTTTTCTTTTCTTCTACATCTCTGTTTGTTAGTTTTAGAATTCGTTTATAAAATTGTAGTAACTAGGAATTATATGGTTAATTCGTTTCTTGTTACTGAATTAGGCTTTGAATTTGTTCAAGGTTATTAATATGTTGGCAATTTTTAGATAAGTATATATGAATTTGTCTGTTAGTTTAATGTGATTTAGGTAACTCGTTAATTGTTAAATTGTTTGGATAGATTAGTTTTAGATTTTTGTTAATTAGTGTTAAGTTTTAGTTCTGTTTATCGGCTGATTAGAATAATAGTATCTACTCGTTTGATTAAAATTGGTAATTGCTCTTGATTAATTTCGTTTGTGATTAGTTAATCTGTTTTGATAATTTTTTGCTTCTAATTCTATCTTGAGATTCAGTGAATTCAGTTTTAATATTTCGATTAGTTTAAAAAATAAGTATTAGGGAATTGGTTATAGCTGATAAAAATTAAAAAGGGGGTTGGGATTGGTTTTAAGGTAATACGGGTAAATCTAAGTATGAAGTGAGGGCACTTTTGAAATTGTAAAGTAAGTTGGTGGTAATTTCAGTATAATAATAGGGGTATTATAGGAAAGGAAAATGGTAGGATCACTAGAATTGATAAATATTAAAAGGAAGTGAGGGTAGAATAGGGAATTCAAAGAGGTAGGAATAGGATAGAAGTAACTAGAACATTCTAGATTGGGGTATTAGCTCAATTTTAAATAATTGATTGTATCTAGTCAAATAAGAAGATAGAAATGAAGGACTGATAGGTAATTTTTGATTTTTAATTTCCCTCCAACTTCTGAATCTATAAATAGGCAGTATTTGCCTTAATTGGGTTTTTTTTGGAACTCTAGAAGATCCCCAAAAAATATCTATCAATTCCAGATCTGAAATTAACAATTTCAGATCACAAATCTTCTTCTTCTATATCTAAATCCATTCTAAAGTCCAAAAAACAATGAAAAACCAGTAAAATCCAAAAAGAGATACTGTTTCATTAAGTTTTACAGCTTAAATCTCAAATTTTAAGTGCAAATTTGGTTAGAGATGAATTGAAGCAAACAGAAATAATTTCAGAGAATTAGCTATGTTGATTTAATCAGTGATACTGAGTTTTTGAACTTCTAAAGTGTTCGAAACTAGTTTGAAAACATTTCTTTGTGGTCGAGTTTTAGTTTTGAAGTTTTTTTGTCAAAATTTCCTGGATCGTCGAACTGAATTCGAGCTGTGTTGATCACTGTTATAGTGTGGCTGATTTTCCTCTCATATTCCATTTCCTTGCCATTTCAGGTACACTCTACCCCTGGCAATAGGAAGTTCGATTACTGAATCTGTACTGTTTGTAAAATCAAGTGTGATGATATTTTTACAATAGAATGCCTTTATTTTCGTTTGATATTTGTAATGTTGAGGCAACAGATTCATTACGAGTGAACTTGTATTAATATTAGATAAGATAGTACAAATTCAACTTGTAATAACACAGGACTGATTCTAAGGGATTTAGACTGATTTTAGATTGTTTAACAAAAATTTCTACTCCTGTCGATATTCATTAGGTTTTAGACTAGCTTAAGTTCAAATGTTTGTGTGTTATTATGAGTTAGTTGATATTAGGTGTATAATTGAGCCTCTGTTTCTCTTCATGAACAAATATGATCATATTCATGCTGAAACTGTTTGTGAAATTGCGATGGTAAGGCTATCCCGTATCGATACAATAGGATTCAACAATATTCAGCTACCTTGGACTGCTTAAACAGTCTGTTATTTAAAGTAGTAGATTGCTATATTAAACGTATATATAAATCTAGACTTAAACGTAAAATTTAGACTTAAAATTGGTTAAAACGTTAAAAACTTGGTGAATTGTCCCTGACTTAAAACATTGAAACGTGAAATTCAAACTATTCCCTCATACGGGCTTAGGCACATTGTTAATAGGCCCAAACAGTTATCATTCAGGAAACTCTTCTGGTAACATAATAATTAGGCAAATAATAAATAATTAGGATTTTTTTCTTTATTATTAGAGACAAATAAAAAATAAAAAATTTAGTCACTTTAGGTATGACCTTTAATAATAAAAGAGATGAGCCTCGCCGCATCAAATATACAATTGCGGGACCCTCGATAATTGCTTATAGAAATTTTTAGACTTGGAAGGACCGTTTAGCGAATTTCACGGTCTTTCCCAAAGTTAACAAATCCGTAGTTGCTTTTAGGCACGATTGATAATAATATTACCTTCCTGATACGGGTGTGCATTTCATGCGACTCAAATCTAAATCTTAACGGAGTCGAAATGTGTTAAAGGCCACAGGCGTACTGGTACGGTATGGTCCGGAACACATTTTCACGACGTTATAATTCTTGTAAAAATTAAATAATAAAGCGGAATATTAATAAATGCGCATAAAAATGAAATATATCTAGAAATTAGATAAAAATAAATACAGCAGTTGAGCGACCGTGCTAGAACCACGGAATTCGGGAGTGCCTAACACCTTCTCCCGGATTAACAGAATTCCTTATCCGGATTTTTGATTCGCGGACTGTTAACAGAGTCATATTTCCTCAGTTCGGGATTCAATCGGTGACTTGGGACACCATTAATCTCCCAAGTGGCGACTCTGAATCTAAATAAATAAATCCCGTTTCGACTGTCCTTTAAGTGGAAAAACTCCTTCCTTTATTATACCTTTCACAGGGTAGTAATTCGGTAAAAAGGAGGTGTGACACCATTGAGTCTTTATTGATATTATTGAATTAATTATGCCTAGATATCATTGTTTCAGAGTCGTATTGTAGAGGAAAGGCGGTCGTTATGGATTGATTTGGCCGTTGAAGTTGAGGTACGTGTTTGGTCTAACTTTGGCTTGAGGGAATAGGAGTAGAGTCTTATTTGCTAATTGCTATTTTTCGAGTACGGTGTATAGGCATGGTGACGAGTATCTATACACTGGTGTCGAGCATGACCATGAGTCCTGAATTGCTAAATTATCGAATTCTTAATTGTTATTTATAAGGACTTGGTTGGAAATCTTTAGACACTGAGCCGGTAATTGTTGAGACTGAGCATTGATTTAAATGTGTTAATTAGAAATTGAATAAGTTTGGTTATAGCTGGATATCCCCTGTCGGGATAGTTTATTATATTATCTTGTTCCCTTGCCGGGATTATTTTGTGTATTGTGTTGAAAGAAATGGGATCGTGTGGCACGCCGACCATGAGGTATTACGAAATGGGATCGAGTAATACGCCTACCACGTGATATTATGAAATGGGAGCGAGTGGTACTCCTACCACGTGATATTATGAAATGGGATCGAGTGGTACGCCTACCACGTGATATTATGAAATGGGATCCTGTGGCACGCCGACCACGAGATACTATGAAATGAGAGCGAGTGGTGTGCCTACTACGTGATACTATGAAATGGGATCGAGTGGTACGCCTACCACGTGATATAATTAAATGGGAGCGAGTGGTACGCCTACCATGTGATACTATGAAATGGGAGCGAGTGGTACGCCTACCACGTGATATTTTGAGAAATGGGATCGAGTTGCACGCCTGCAACGAGAGGAAATTGAAACAAGTGAAAGTAGTTTGTTTTTCGCTTATTCTGTGTTAGAAGAAATCAGATGCAGTTTCCTTGTTATTCTTGATATTCTGTTTCATCTGCTACCCCATAAGCATGTTCCCCTCCCAGTATTAATTGTTTACTTTTCGCTATTATTTTGTTGTACTTGTATATATATCTGCACAGGTTTATCTGATGGTCTGGTATAGCCTCGTCACTACTTCGCCGGGGTTAAGCCAGGCACTTACCAGCACATGGGATCGGTTGTGCTGATGCTACACTCGGTGCATCTTTTGCGCAGATCCAGGTGTTGGAGCAACATTTGAGTAGCAGTAGCATTCCAGGAGCGAGCTTTCAGTCCAGGGACATTCGAGGTAACCTTGCTGACGTCCGCAGGCCCGGAGTCCTTTCTATTTTATTCAGTTTGTTATCATTTGTACCGAAGCAGACAGTTTATGTTTCATTCAAACATTGTATTTAGTATTATCTAGACGTTCGTGAGTATTGTGACACCAGTCTTGGGTAGAGGATTTTGTTTAACTTTCGCATTTCTTTCAGTTAATTATATTTGAGACTTCCGCTTTATCATATTATGTTTTATTTTCATTAAATGGACGATAGTTGCTAGAAGAAGTAAATTGAGTTGGCTTGCCTAGTTCCTATTAGTAAGCACCATCACGACTCCCAAGGGTGGGAAATCCGGGTCGTGACATGTTGGTATCAGAGCACTAGGTTACATAGGTCTCACAACTCACGGATAAACTTGGTAGAGTTTGAGGGATCGGTACGGAGACGTCTGTATTTATCCCCCAGAGGCTACAGAGTTAGGAAAGTTTCACATTTGTTCTTTCTTGTCGTGCGGTTTTATTTCTCAAGTACTGATTGAATTTCTATTCTGTTCCTCCGCAGATGGCGAGAACATGTGCTTCCTCTTCTACCATGCAGCAGTCCGAGCCTTCAGCAGAAGCTCCAGTGGGGGAGCCTCATGTTGATTTGAAGGAGGAGGTTCAAGCCCTAGCAGTCCCGGTGGGCCCAGCTCAGGTCCCAGAGGGGTTTATTGCCATCCCAGTTCTTCAGGATGCTCTAGTCCGATTGGTAGGCTTCACGGAGAGTGTTATTCAAGCGGGTTTGCTTCCAGGAGTTCAGCCAGCGGTGGCAGATCAGTCGGATACAGTGGCTCAGGTCGGGAGTGAGATCACTTTTCAGGCGGCGGCCAATGTGGGCCGTAGAGTTGAGGTAGTCCTGCCACAGGGAGGCGGTCATAGGTCGGACAAGAGGACCCATCATGCAGGTAGATTCGGCGGTACCTCGTCAGAAGGTAGAGGTTCTTATGGTAGAGGCCATCCTCCCAGGCCTTTTCAGTAAGCTCTCCAGGTCACTCATGGTACTTCAGGTGGTCATTCAGGTTGACAGGGTCAGCCTCAGTTCCCTCACCTGCAACGTTCGTGTAGGTGTTATGAGTGTGGTGAGTATGGTCACAACAAGAGGGTTTGCTCGAGGTTGAGGGGTGCTCAGCTGCAGCAGACGAGGTCTTGCCATGCTTGTGGTGATCCGAGGCACATTGTCATATATTGCCCTCGAGTTTATGGTAGCTTCCAGCATCAGAGTTCTCATGCTATGATTCAGGCACCAGAGGTTCCACAGCCTGCCCAGCCAGCTAGAAGCGGTGGCAGAGGTGGAGGTAAAGGTCTTAGAGGTAGTTTTCAGGTCGCTAGAGGTAGAGGTCAGCCAGCAGCTAGGCCAAAGGCTGAGTCTTCAGGTGCAGACATTACAGGTACCATTCTGATTTGTATTAGAGATACTTCAGTGCTATTTTACCCTTGGTATACGTGTTCGTATGTGTCGTCCTATTTTGCACCCTACCTGGATATGCCCAGTGATGCTTTAGGTATTCCTGTTTATGTATCTATATCGGTGGGCGATTCTATAGTGGTCGACCGAGTTCATCGTTCCTGTGTGGTAGTGTTTGAGGGTCTTGAGTCCCGTGTTGATTTATTGCTCTTAGACATGGTGGATTTTGACGTTATATTAGGGATGGATTGGTCGAGAAGGGGTGTTTAGCTTATCTGGTGTATGTTCGCAATTCCAGCACAGAGGTTCTATCTATTGATTCTGTTCCTATTGTTCGGATGTTCCTCGAGGTTTTCCCTTCAGACCTGCCGGGTATGCCGCCTGACAGTAATATTGATTTCTGTATTGATCTGGCTCCGGGCACTCAGACCATTTCCATTCCGCCGTATCGCATGGCCCCGCCAGAGTTGAAAGAGTTAAAGGATCAGTTGTGGGATTTGTTGGAGAAGGGTTTCAGTAGACCTAGTGTTTCTCCTTGGGGCACGCCGGTGTTATTTGTGAAGAAAAAGGACGGTTCGATGAGGATGTGCATTGATTACCGATAATTAAACAAGTGACGATTAAGAAAAGTATCTACTGCCAAGGATTGATGATTGTTTGACCAGCTTCAGGGCGTGAAGGTGTTTTCAAAGATATACTTGAGATCTGACTACCACCAGTTGAGGATTAGGGCATCCGATGTCCCTAGGTCAGCATTCCGCACTCAGCATGGGCATTATGAGTTTTTGGTCATGTCATTTGGGTTGACCAATGCCCCAGTAGCATTTATGGAGTTGATAAACCGAGTGTTCATGCCTTATTTGGATTTGTTCGTGGTAGTCTTTATTGATGATATTCTGGTGTACTCCCGTAGCCAGGAGAAGCACGAGCAGCACCTCAGAGTGGTTCTTCAGACTTTGAATGATAGTCAATTATATGCTAAGTTCTCAAACTGTGAGTTCTGGTTGAGTTCGGTTGGATTTCTGGGTCATGTTGTATCAGTAGAGGGTATGCAGGTGGACCCGAAGAATATTGAGGCAGTCAAGAACTGGCCTCGACCAGCATCAGCTACAGAGATTTGGAGTATTCTTGGGGTTAGCAGGTTACTACCATCGGTTCGCGGAGGGATTTTTATCTAATGCATCCCCGATGACTAGATTGACCCAGAAGGGGGTCCCATTCAGATGGTCAGATGAGTGTGAGGCGAGCTTTCAGAAGCACAAGACAGCCCTGACTACGGCACCGATATTGGTTTTTCCCACAGGCTCAGGGCCTTATACAGTTTATTGTGATGCTTCCCGTATTGGGCTTGGTGCGGTATTGATGGATGGCAGTCATTGCTTATGCTTCGAGGCAATTGAAGATCCACGAGAAAAATTATCCGGTTCATGATCTAGAGTTGGCAGCCATTGTTCATGCTTTGAAGATTTGGAGGCATTATTTATGTGGTGTGACGTGTGAGGTCTACACTGATCACAAGCGTTTGCAATACTTATTCAAGTAGAAGGAGTTGAACTTGAGGCAGCGGAGGTGGTTGGAGCTATTGAAGGATTATGATGTTACTATTTTGTACCACCTGGGGAGAGCCAATGTGGTGGCCGATGCATTGAGTAGGAAGTCCGCCAGCATGGGTAGTCTTGCTTATATTCTGGTCAGCCAGAGACCGCTTGCTTTGGGTGTGCCAGGACTTGCGGCAGCATTATTGGTGGCGTGGGATGAAAAAAGATATTGTTGCATATGTGGCTCGATGTTTGAACTATCAGCAGGTCAAGTATGAGCAACAGAGGCATGGTGGTTTGTTTAAGAGGATTGAGCTTCCCGAGTGGAAGTGGGAGAGAATTACCATGGATTTCGTTACTGGACTTCCGATGACTCGGAAGAAGTTTGATGCTATTTGGGTCATTATTGATAGGCTAACCAAGTCGGTGCATTTTATTCCTGTTGCAGTCACTTATTCATCGGAGAGGTTAGCTGAGATCTACATCCGAGAGGTTGTTCGCCTTCATGGGGTGCCGACATCTATCATTTCGTATCAGGGTACCAATTTACCTCGCGCTTCTGGAGAGCAGTTCAGCAGGAGTTGGGCACCCAGGTTCAGTTGAGCACAGCATTCCATCTTCAGACGGACGACCAGTCCGAGAGGACTATTCAGATATTGGAGGATATGCTCCAAGCCTGTGTCATTGATTTTGGAGGCTTGTGGGACCAGTTTTTGCCTTTAGAAGATTTCGCCTACAACAACAGCTACCAGTCCAGCATTCAGATGGCTCCATATGAGGCATTGTATGGTAGGCGATGTCAGTCTCCAGTCGGATGGTTTGAGCCGGGAGAGGCTCGGTTATTGGGTACAGATTTAGTTCAGGAGGCCTTGGATAAGGTCAAGATCATTCAGGACAGGCTTCGTTCGGCTCAGTCGCGGCAAAAGAGTTATGCGGATCGTAAGGTTCGAGATGTAGCTTCTCATGGTTGGTGAGCGGGTCTTGCTCCGAGTGTCACCTATGAAGGGCGTGATGAGATTTGGAAAGAAGGGCAAGCTTAGCCCTAGATTCGTTGGCCCATTTGAGATTCTCGATTGTGTGGGAGAGGTGGCTTACAGACTTGCCTTGCATCCAGTGGTTCATGTGTCCATGCTTCGGAGGTATTACGGTGATCCAGCCCGCGTGTTAGATTTTAGCACTGTCCAGTTGGACAAGGATCTGTCTTACGAGGAGGAGGCGGTAGCTATCCTAGACCGGCAGGCTTGACAGTTGAGGTCGAAGAGTTTTCCTTCAGTGTGTGTCGAGTGGAGAGGTCAGCCTTCTGAGGCATCGACCTGGGAGTCCGAGTTTGATATGTGGAGCCGCTATCCTCATCTATTTTCCGACTCAGGTACTTCTTTCTTTTATCCGTTCGAGGACGAATGGTTGTTTTAGAGGTGGAGAATGTGATGACCCAAAGGGTCATCACCTGTTTTCTCTATCATTCCGCACTTTCGAGGCCTTGAAAACCTTTTTTTACTCGCCTTGATTCTCGTGCATAGGCCGGGCGCGTAGCCGGAAAGATTATATGTTAAATTTTGTGAAACATTTCAAAATATGGTTTTAAAATGATTAAAGTTGACTTCGGTCAACATTTTTGGTAAACGGACCCGAACTCGTGATTTGACGGTCCCGGAGGATCCGTAGAAAAATATGGGACTCGGGCATGTACCTGGAGTCGAAATCCGAGGTCTAGAGCCCGAGAAAAGAATTTTTCTGTGAAGTTGTTTTTCTGAAATTATTAAGGAAAATAGAAATAAAAATTGATTAAAAGACTATGGTATCGGGCTCATATTTTGGTTCCGATGCCCGAAACAAGTCTTATATATGTGTTAAGTGCTTTCTGTAAAGTTTGGTTGAAATCAGATGTCGTTTGACGTGTTTCGGACCTAACTATCTAAAATTTGAAGTTATGAAGTTAGAATGAAAATTGATAATTTTGAGGTTTGATTCATTGATTTTGATGTTATTTTGGCAAATTGATCACTCGGTTAAGTTCATATGAGGTTGTTGAGTTAGTATGTGTGATTGGTTAGGAGCCCCGAGGGCTCGGGAGTGTTTTCGGAGGTGTTCAGGGTAGTTTTGGACTTTGGAGGTGTAGCAGATTTTTCTGCAAATTTTGCCCAGCAATTTCTTCTTCGCGATCGTGGACTGCATCCCGCGTTCGCATACCTTTGGGCCTTATCTTCTACGCGTTCACGGAACAGCCCCGCGTTCGCGAAGTCCTAGCCTTTCCTCAAACGCGATCACATCCTCTCTTGTGCGTTTGTGTAAGCCAATCCAGGATCCCCACCAGTTTTCCCTTCACGTTCACATTGCCCTAATCGCGAACGCGATGCACCCAGCTTCCCCTTCATCGCGAACGCGACCCCAGTGTCGCGAACGCATAGAGTAAAATGCCCCAGTGATTTAAAAAAAAAACAGAACAGTACATACGAGTTTTTCTCAAAAATACTCACGAGCTCTCTTCTCTCCCAAGCTTTAGGAAGCCATTGAAGCCCCCATTCTTCAAGACCACTTGGGTAAGTAATTTCCTACTTATTTCCTTCATTATCCTTGATTAATTAGTAGGTTTCCAAGCTTAAATCACATAGATTAGGGTGGAAATGGGGGGAAAACGGTAGAGTTAGGGTTTTTTCAATTTTCTGCGATTTAGACCTTGTTTTGGGGTCAAATTTGAAAACAAATTGTATATCCGGGCTCGTGGGGAAATGGGTTGCATGGAATTGGTTCGAACCTCGTGTTTTGACCAAGCGGGCCCGGGGTCGATTTTGGTATTGTTGGAAGAATGCTAGGAAATTCATATCTAGGCTATTTGATGTTGCCATTGAGTCTTTATTGATATTATTGAATTAATTAAGCCTAGATATCATTGTTTTAGAGTCGGATTGTAGAGGAAAAGCGGTCGTTGAGGATTGATTTGGCCGTGGAAGTTGAGGTAAGTGTTTGGTCTAACTTTGGCTTGAGGGAATAGGAGTAGAGTCTTATTTGCTAATTGCTATTTGTTGAGTACGGTGTATAGGCATAGTGACGAGTATCTATACACTATGTCGAGCATGACCGTGAGTCCTGAATTGCTAAATTATCGAATTCTTAATTGTTGTTTATGAGGACTTGGTTGGAAATTTTTAAACACTGAGCCGGTAATTGTTGAGACTGAGCATTGATTTAAAT
>MU748607.1:55017-106526 GCA_026770625.1 Nicotiana glauca
GCCCGGAGTCCTTTCTATTTTATTCAGTTTGTTATCATTTGTACCGAAGCAGACAGTTTATGTTTCATTCAAATCTTGTATTTAGTATTCTCTAGACGTTCATGAGTATTGTGACACCAGTCTTGGGTAGAGGATTTTGTTAAACTTCCGCATTTCTTTCAGTTAATTATATTTGAGACTTTCGCTTTATCATATTATATTTTGTTTTCATTAAATGGACGATAGTTGCTAGAAGAAGTAAATTGAGTTAGCTTGCCTAGCTCCTATTAGTAGGCGCCATCACAACTCCCGAGGGTGGGAAATCCGGGTCGTAACAGTCTATGAGTTACTTTTCTGTGTTGCAAGGTGTTATGAATTGTTGTTTATAGGCACATATGTTGCAGATCCATTGGGGTTCATAGTGGAAGCCGAGTGGGAAGAGTATTAGATATTGCTATGGTGTATCGATTATGTCCTTTTGGGTTTGTCTGGTGTTATGTATTTGCTTCACCGTGGTTATGATAATTTTCTTTGCTTCTAGACATCAATTGCGTGTGGTCGACAATTTCGATCAGAGTGACTTGAGGTGTTTCATGTGGATCAGCGTTTGGATAGGATCGCGCATTGCAGCAAAGTAATGTAGAGGTATGACCTTGCAGGTTAGATTAGTGTATTCTGTTTCTATGATGTGAGACAGGTTCTCAGCCTTGTGTTATGGTGGTACTGGTGAGCTTGCGGTACAACTCTTTCATTTGAATCATTTCCATAATTTGAGTATGTTCGGATTGTTGCTTATTGGTGCATGGATTTCACAAGTTGTGGCTTTAGCCTGTATTGATGTGTCATGTCACCAGAATAATATGTTGAATTAGATGAGATAGTTGGGATCATTAATGAATACGCACAGATTCAATTTTAGCATGTTGGAAGGATAATATCGAGGTTCGGCTTAGAAATTTTGCAATATTCTTTGCCAAAGGAGAAGCAGCTTCATGAATGGTTGATCTGAGAGAAGGTTATGGTTTACTGCATGCTTCATTTATCATTGGCAGTATATGGAAGTGTTGGAATGAAACTCTAGTTGATAAGAGGTTTTCTATCGGTATTCGAGTGTTGTGTGCAGCTGCTGTGATTAGAAGTTATCGCTATAAGTGTTTGAGTTATGTGGTATATCATGTAATTGCACTTAAGGTTATAGGTATGGGTTATTACATCTTGTTTGGGCTTATTCAGAGCATGGACATGAGATTCTGATCTTGTGGATGATTTCAGAAGTGGAAATGTGGTTCTAAGGTTTATGGGCTAGATTGGATTGTGAAAAATTTCAATTACATAGTGTTATCGGACCTATATGAGATAGGGTAACGTGGGCTCACCTCCGGGTATGTGCATGGTAAGGTTATTCAGTGGTTGGTTGGCTTTTGAAACAACTCTGGGCACGTTCGAGGAGGAATGTTTGTTTAAGTTGGGGAGGATGTGACGACCCGATCAGTCGTCTCATGAGTTACCGTTCCATTTTTCCTATTTTTGATTTTTTAAGCTTTATTTATCCGTGTTATGTGGTACCGGGTTGGTCGGATCGAATCCGGAATGGTTTTGGTAAGGTTTGAGGCACTTAGTCTCTAAAAGTAGCTTTAGAGTTAGAAAAGTCAACCGAGAGTTGACTTATTGGTAAACGAACTCAGAATGCGGATTTTTTGGCTCGGATAGCTTCATTCGGTGATTTGGGACTTAGGAGTGTATCCGGAATATTTTTGCGATGCCCGGTGTAGAATTAGGCTTGAATTGGCGAAAGTTAGTTTTTGGTGATTTCCGGTTGACAGTGGAAAATAGGCTACCAAGGTCGGAATGGAATTCCGACAGTTAGAACAGGTTCGTAATGTTATTTTGGATATGTCTGCAAAATTTCAGGTCAATCGGAGTTGTTTTAGATAGTTTCGGTGTCGTTGGTGGAATTTAGGAATTTCAAAGTTCATAGGCTTGAATTTGATGTGATTTTGGTGTTTCAAAGGCTCGACTAAATTTGAATGATGTTACGGGATATTTTGGTATATTTGTTGAGATTTCCGAGGGCTTCGGGTGGATCTCGAAAGGTTAACGGATCAATTTAGACTAGAAGAAAAGCTACTGCATTTTTCACAGCAGCATGAACAGTAACTCGGGTGAACAGTACTCGAGTTAACAGTAAAACGTGTGAGCAGTATTTAAATAAACCCTCCGCGACCATTAAATCCTTTTACACTATTTTTGAACGGGAAAAGAGCTTTAAGGCGATTTTAAAGAGAGGAAACAATTGTTATTCATTGAGGTAAGGGTTTTGGACCCTAAAACTCGATTATTTGTGATTAAGGAACAAAATATCAGTGTTTAATTCATGAAAATCAATAGAAAAAGGTGGAGTTAAGGCTTGAGATTTATGAGACTTTCTAGGGATGATTTGAGGGGTCAAACGAACTCCGATTTTCGAGTTCTTTATATGTACGGACTCGTGAGATGATGAAGAACATTTTGGTATAAAGTTTGTCCAGTTCCGGGATTTAGGTCCAGGGGTCGGGTTTTGATTGATTTCGGATTTTGTGCTTAAAATCGATATTTTTCAATTGGAATTCGTTCTTTTAGCATAATTTGATGATAAAAATATGAACTTGGTAGATTTGGAGTGTGAGCACGTGATTTTTGACCCACACGAACTACTTCCAAAGAAATCAAAACAAAAATTATCTGTTTTTATTGTGTGCATTTTCGTGATATTTTATGTCATTATTTGCCTGTGTCCGTGCATGTTTATGTTGATTAAAATTAATGAAAAATATAAAAATATGTTGCAATTGTTTTTACAATTCAAATAGACATTTTTGAATTAATCAATAATTAGTTGTTTTACAAAAGAATGAAAATTATAAAAATAACGTACTTTACATTTTAAGTATTTAAATGTCAAATTGTGTAATTTTCTTTTCAACTTTGCTATTTTGTGAAAATTACCATTTAGAGTTAATTAATATTTTAGGATAATTTGATCAAAAAAATAATTTAGGTTTGTAATTTTATTATTATTAGAATTTTAGAAAATAAAACAAAAGGAAAAGAATTGGAAGAAGATGGACTTTGGCCATTTTTGAAATTAAATTCAAGCCCAAATCAAAATACCCACACAGTCCAGCCCAAAACCAACCCCAATCTAATCTGTGTCCAGCCATGACCAAAACGACACCGTTTCAGTCATTTTAATCTGAGCCGTTAAAATTCTTTCATCCAACAGTAAAAAAAACACACCTCATGACCCATTGTCCAGCCCCAACCCGTTTACATCAGAGACCGATCCGGTCTCATAAGGTGATGGAACGACGTCGTTCCAATTAGTCAAATAATCCAAGCCGTTGATCTTATATGATCCAAACGTTTTGGATTCAATCTTCCCCCCAGTATATAAGGCTCCAAACGACCCCAGCCCCCCAAGCTAAACCCCACCCTCCCTCGTCTCTAACAGCTCAGAGACGAGTTCGTCTATCGCTGCCTTCCCCCACCGCCCTCCGCCCATCGGAAATCACCTCACGGCGGTTCGGGTGGGCCAATGACCCCCAAATTTACACCATCTCTTCACCTCAACCTCCCCATCTCGATGCCACCCTCAGCTTCCCTCGAATCTTAGCCCAGCCAGTCGAATATTCGAAAAAACAAACGGCTTTTCCGGCATCACCTCCGATGGCCACCAAATTTATACCCTAGGGCCCCCCCTCACCTTCCTCTTCCCGAATATCCAAACCCCTACCTTCAAATCATCCTAGAACTTCTCGAATTTTAGATCAAGCAATGAACCCTAAATCCTAAAAATCAGATTAGCAAGGTTTCAAGAGTTTTCGAGGTTGAGATTGACTTTAATCATGTGTTTTCAGTTGAGAACACATGGTTAAAGTCTATCTCGGCCCGAAAAGTAGGGGATTCTTTGGAAGTCAATAATTCGAGTCATGATTCGATTCTGGTAAGTGCTTCTTCATGCCTTTCGATTCTCTTTCAGTTTGTTCATTTTCCTCCTCACCACATTTCCCTTGGATTGAAATTCATGATCATATTCTGGGTTTGAATTAAGTTTTGCTCCTGTTTTCCTACTGATTGCTATATAAATCTTGGTCTGTTTATTTTTTTTAATTAATTGATGTGATTAATAGGTTTGAACATTTCATGTTAGTTACTCTAGGTTTAAATTGTTTAAATCATAGCTTTGTTTAATTGCGATAAGTTTTTGTAATTGAATTTATGTTTAAATGTTAGTTTACATAATCCTGTGAATGCTTGTATGTGTGATTAAGGTTTATTTTGTTTTCAATTTTCAAAGTTTCTGCATCTCTTTTAAGAATTTCATCTCTTGATCTGTTTGAAGCCTTAGCAATTGAGTAGTCCTGTTTGTCACCCTTCAAGAAATCTATGGGGAAGTCATAGGCTAGAAATTCTAGGGGGTATTCCAAGTAATTAATTAGGAAATACAGACTGGTGAGGGTCTGTATTGGGTCAATTTGGCCCAGGTTTTGGGGTTGGGTTCACTGAAATAGTTCACAGGGGATTTCAGGGGTTAATTTGTATTTGAACCACTAATAATTAATAGGCAGGCTGCTAAAGAACTGAATTAAGACAAATGTTAGTGGATTTGGAAAAGTTAAGTGACAATTTTAAGTGGGATGGAATAGTTAAAAGATACTAATAGTGGAAGACTACTTTCTGATTTTAAGGGCTAAAATAAGTTAGTTAATTGACAACTTATTGCTTAAAATCAGGAGGAGGAAATAGTTTTGAAGGATATAAAGGGGGGGGGGTACATTCTGAAAAGAGGAGGACATTTTTTTGAGAACACCTTTAGAATATGAGAGAGCTTAAGACAATAGAGAGTTCGAAGAGAGTAAAGAGAGTATAGCGGAATACACTAAAAGTTTGAGCCTAAAAAACATACTGTTATATTGCTTTCCTTCAGTCTACTTTCAAGTTCCAGCCTTGAATGCCACACTTTAGCTTACTTTGAATCCAAAGTAACTAGAGTTTCTCTGTTTTCTGTTCGATATTGAGATTTAAAAGCATTTTGAGTTATATGAGTATTAGATATAACTGGTCCAAGTTGACTGTGGGCTAAATGTGAATTGAATTTGGTTTATTTGGATTGAAGTCTGGTTTATTGAAGGGGTAAAGGTTTTTGGGTTCATTTTGGAATTCGTTTGGGTTCTTTTGAACTTGTCTTGGGTTGATCTATTGATCCTGCTTGGTTTTAAAGCATTTCTGGAATCACTGGGCTGCGTTTATTGCTGTTTGAAACCCCAAATCACTGTTACTTGCTCTGCTGTTGCTAATCTCTACTTCTTCTTACTACATTCTGATTTCCAAGTACATGTTCTGTAGCCCTCAAGCTCATGGAAATAAAGTGAAGTGCTGTTTGAAGTTAATCACTGCATTCATTTCGTTTCTGTTTGGTTTTAGTGTGTAAAACAGTCACGTTTATTTGAAATTGTGCGGCGTTTGTATAAATGGATTAATTTCGGACTGAATAACGTATTTCAATGTTAGATTATGTCAATTCATACTTTAGCATTCAATGTTCAACTTTTGTAGTAAATTGGGCTGTGTTAGATGGATGAGCTTCAGGCTTGTGCTCATTTGTTTGAACCATTAGATTTGTGTTTGTGCTTATTGAAAATAGTTAACTCATAAGGTTTTTTTAAGCGGCGTGAATTAAGATTGATTTTGAAATGCTGATTGAATGATCATACTTTTACTAATTAGATTTGGAAGGTTATGTTCAGAAGCATATAAGCATGGATTGTAGCTTTGTTTGATTTAATTTTGGAGGTGATATTGCTTAGAAAAATTCAGCTAGAACACTGTCAATCAAATTGAAGTTCAAATCAGCATGTTAATCCTATAGGCTTGAAGTCAAATTGATTCTTGGGTTTTAAGTTTATTCCCGTCTGGCTAGCATTGAAATGTATAGAGGTTCATTAAAAGAAATGAAGTGAAAAATGATGTGATAAGTGGCAGAAGTGTTCGAATTAGCCATTGCTGTTTTTCCAGATTGCAAAGCATAATTGAGTTTGTTTAGGATAGGTCAATTGAAGTTTACAAGCTTTGATTATTAATTGTGTTGAAGTTTACAAGCTTTGATGATTAATTGTATAGCTAGTCTGGAAAGTGTTAACCAACCCAAGATTAGAAATGGCAATGGGCTCTTGGGTTTGTCATAGGCCCCGGTAGTTTGGCCCTTACAAATGAACCCGGGCTGCTTTGAAACCTTGTTGAAAACGTTCAGCCCTCATCGTGTAGTTATTGGGCCTCATTGTTGAAATTGAAACATGGAACTTTGGTCCTTTCAAACATGCTAATTAATTAGGGCTTTTCTTTTATTATTAGAAAAAAAAATAGAAAATCATAGTCGCTTTAGGATTGGCTTTTAAATAGAAATGAGATGAGTCTCGCTGAACAAAACAAAAAAATTGTGGGCCCTCAAAAAATGGTTGTCTTAAAATATTTAAACTTCGGGATGGGCCATTTAGTGAATTTTACGGCCTTCCTCAAAAATAATAACGCGATAGTCTCTTTAGGCACGTATTTTAATAACGTTACCTTCTTAAACTCGGGTGCACATTTATGTGACCAAAATCCAAATTTCAACGAAGTCGAAATGGGTCAACAACCGTGGGTGAATTTATGTGACGTGGTTCGAGATACATTTTCATAACGTTGCAATTCTCATTAAAATAATAATAAAAGCGGTTTACGGTTAAAAGCACATGAGCTAAAACATATTTTAAAATCAGATAAATATTCCAAATATAACAGTTGAGCTACCGTGCTAGAACCACGGAACTCGGGAATGCCTAAAACCTTCTCCCGGGTTAACAGAATTCCTTACTCGGATTTCTTTTTTGCGGACTGTAATACAGAGTCAAATCCTTTCCTCGATTCGGGATTCAACCGATGACTTGGGACACCATAAATCTCCCAAGTGGTGACTCTGAATCTTTTAATAAAATGAATCCCGTTTCGATTGTACTTTAATTAGAAAAACCCCATTTATTATACCCCTTTACGAGGGTGTAGTGGGAAAAATGAGGTGTGACATGGAGCACTCGGAAGTTAGTTCGAGAGGCAAGTGTGTTGCAGAGTAGCTTTTTGGGATAGTTCAAGGTGAGTAATGATTGTAAACGTTGTTCTGAGGGTATGAAACCACAGATTATACAACGTTCGGCTATGTTGAGGTGACGCACACGCTAGATGACAAGCGTGGGATCGTGCACCATTGAGGATTATGACTTAGTCCATCCCAAATGAATATTTTTCTATATATTTGGTATCTAATAGTTTGATATTATTGTACTTTGGGCTAAATGCCATATTTGGGCTTCGTGCCAACTGTTTGAACCCTTAGGGGATCGTTAATGATATTTTCCTCACTGTTTGATTTCATACTTGTGCCCAGTTTTTCCAGATCTTTCAATGTTTTCAAAACTCGGCTATGTTAATCTATTTTAGAAACCTTAAATGATATTTTAAAGATATTTTGAGCTGAGCAACATATTTTTACTATTGCCCGAACAACTTATAAGATTCTGACTGAGTAAGGCCGAGGTCATGTATTGTGACGATACTTTTGGGTCGGGTTACACGCTGCAGCAGTGATACACTAATTATGATAATGAGGCCGAGGGCCTGAGATTGTATGCCACGAGGTGGCTTGATATTGATATGAGGCCGAGGGCCTGAGATTGTATGCCACGAGGTGGCTTGATATTGATATGAGGCCGAGAGCCTGTTTATGATGCCACAAGATGGCTTGATATTGCGCTTGGGCCGTAAGGGGTCCCTTCAGGAGTCTGTACCTCCCCAGTGAGCGCGGGTACCCATTGTGATATGAGATATAGCCCGTGAGGACTGGTATTGTCCTGTGATATTGCCCGAGGGGCTAATTTGATGTTATTGTGCCCGAGGGGCAGTTCTTATATGTTTACCTTTCTAGCTATTTTTTCTATATATTGTTGACTTCTTAAAGGTATTTATGAGATTTCCCTGCTTAATTATATTTACCGACTGTTGTTATGGCTCTTATATCTTAATATTGTGTTTAACGTGATTTTATATCGCTCAGTCTTTATTTATTTTTATTACTCACTGAGTTGGAAGTACTCACTTTACTCCCTGCACCTTATGTGCAGATTCAAGTATTTCCAAACCCGGTAGTGGGTATTGGTTGCTTAGAGGCAGAGTCATCGGAGTTTAGCAAGGTAGCTGCCAGACGTTCGTAACACTGCTTTTCTCCCTCTCTATTTCATTAGACTGTATCTAGTACATTTTAGACTCTTGTTGTATTCGGACCTTAGTAGATGCTCATGACTAGTGATACCCCACTATCGGGCTATGTTGGATTTGTTTTCCGCAAATTATACTGTTAACTGCTTATTTTTTAGATTTTATCATGTTTAAGACTTAATGCTTATTATTTTATTACTTAAACTTGAAATGGGTTAGATTTTATCATGTTTAAGACTTAATACTTATTATTTTATTACTTAAACTTGAAATAGGAATGTGTCGGCTGGCCTTGTCTTTACGAGAGGCGCCATCACGACTGGGTTTGGGTTTAGGGTCGTGACAGCAATAAAAGAGTTGAACCAGCACTAAACATTCTGTAAGCTTACTCTAAAAGTTCTTAAACAAGTTTCAATGTTGGTTGACATTCATAGACACAAACGAAATTTAAAGAAGTTTCTATTCATTTCATCACTACTTTGGGTTGTACCATCCTCTCAATTTCAGTATTGAGAGAATTCGGATGAGGATTATAAAGCATAGAAAAGATATGACCACCAAGGACTTAGGATGTTTTTCTGTTTATTCATCTTCTTCAATTCTTTCCTAGGTTTTCTTCGTTGCGCTATCTGTCTCTTTCCTTTCTTATACTTTTTTTCCCGCTTTTACTACAAAATTTAAGAAGACAACAACTAATAATTTTGTGTTTGTTGTCTTAGATTTATGGATATCTTTTGTACAGTTTGTAGTAGCCCAATTGGATGTGTATGGATTGTTCCATGCCTTTCCATGAATTTACTTGACATTCCAAGGAAGCTATCATATGCATATTGAAAGTTTAGATTGAAAATGAGGTTAAACATGTGCTTGCAACTGAATTAACTCCAATCATCCCTCAATCATAGTTATATTCTTTTTTATTTTGGTATGTGCCTCCATATTCAATTTCTATGGGAGCCATATTGATAGAAGAAGAGTGATGGTTATAGTTACTTCCGTAACATTACACATCGATAACAGATATTGAAGTCTTTTGTTTTTGGTGAATTATTTTCATAATACATGTGTAGGAGAGTAATTCTTTTGTTAGGTGTGAGAAGTTTTCAACATTTAAATTAAAAAATTACTTTCACTTTTATACTCTTAAATTCTTGATCCTTTGTTAGGTAAGTGTGTTAGTTAGCTTATCCATATATTTTTTTTAATACAGTGAATGGAGACAATTACATAATAAGTGTAATTGTTTTATCTCATTGTACGAGAGATCACATTTGAAGATGGGATAAAATGGGTGGCTTCCAAGTTGTTGGAAGATAGGTTTTGGGTTAGTGAGAATTCATATAGTTAGACCCAACTTGCAGCATAATTCTTCAAGTTTCTTGAAATACTAATCTCCAAGATGAGCTAATCTTTACTTGCTAGCTATGCTTTTCTAAACTATAAATGTGATTTCATAATATCTTTTCTCTCTATATCAAATGGGGATGGAGGTTGAGTTGGTATGTTACTGGTGAAGCTATATACAGTTTTCATACCAAACTCACATGGAGAAATAGAGCAAATAAATGTAATTTTGTTTAGTTTTTACTTGCTTTCGGCTTTTTCTTGGGCTTGAAGTTCTAAAACTAAAAATAAGCCAAGGAGACCTGTAGTTTGTATTGGAAATCAGGTTAGTGTAGTTTATGATTCCTATCCAAAGAAGGATGCGATTTCTAGAAGAACACATCCAAGCAAAGTCCACTCTATCCAAGTCATTTGCCTACTTTTTTCCTCCTCAAAGAGCTTGATTTATATATTGAATTATAGAAAAAGAAAAAATATGCAATCTTAACAAAAAGTACTCTAAAAAGCTAAGAGATTAAGTTATCTAGGGAGGAAGTTTGTATTTTTAGGGACATGATGAGCTTCTTCAAGGTCGATCACAAGGTAAGAGAGAACCATTTGATTAAAGTGTTGCCATGACCATCTTTCCTCACATATGTTCAAGGATTTAATACATGCTTTCTTTGGAGGAAGAAGTAGGAGGGATTAAAGTATCCCTTAATATTATTGATATTTTGCCCTCTATGTATATTAGGATAAAAATTTATTAGCACCAAGTGTTTATAAAAAATAATTAAATACATTATATGTGATTACATATGTACTTCTGTTACTTAGTTATTATTATAAAGCCATACTTTTACTTAATTAAATAACTTAATCATAATAAGTTAAATTATATTTGAATTTCATTGCACATAACACAAGATTTTACGGTAATTTAGGGTGGATAAAATAAATTTTCCTACCTTAGTTGACTTATTATCAACGACTATGGCTCAAATGGTTTAAATTTTATGATTGACCAAATTATAAAAATATGAGGCGGTAAGCAAGTAAGATAATAATTTATTATAATATTTTTCTCAACTTTCAACTTTTTCCGTGCATTGCGCGGGTACTGTACTATTACTAATTAAACATAGCGGCGCTTTAAAACGCTGTAATCAACATCCACCGCCGTAATTTAAAAGCTAAATGTGGTTAAATTCTATATTTCAAGGCCTTAAAACCCTATTTTAGCATTGCCTCAATTTGCGTGCGCAATCTAGGCGCGTGGCCAGAAAGCTTAAATGAGAAAAATTTGTGAAAAATAATAAATTTTGACTATAAAATGAATTAATTTGACTTCGGTCAATGTTTTGGGTAAACGGACTCAAACCCATGATGTGACGGTCTCGGAGGGTCCGTAGGAAAATATGAGACTTGGGCGTATACCCAGAATCAAATTATAATGTCCCAAGCCCGAGAAATAAATTTTTAAAGAAAATTATTTTTCCAAAATTGTTTAAAGGAGTTGGAAACGAATTTTGATCAGAATATGTTGGTATCGGGCCCGTATTTTGGTTCGGGCATCCGGTAAAGGTCTTATATGTGGTTTAAGATAATTCTGTGAAGTTTGGTAAGAAAAGGAATCCATTTGACGTGATCCGGACCTAAATTGCAAAATTTGACATTTTAAAAAGTTTGAAATAATTCATTGATTTTGAGGTTTAATTCGATATTAATGATGTTATTTTGGCGATTTGATTACACGAATAAGTTTGTATGATGTTATTGAGTTAGTACATATGTTTGGTTTTGAGCCCCGAGGGCTCGGGTGTGTTTTGGAGGTGTTTCAGAAGGTTTTTGGAACTCAAAAAGTTGCAGGTTTTTGCTGTTCAGTGCCCAGGGATTTTACTCTTCGCGTTCGCGTGGGCACACTCGCTTACGCGTAAGGCAAATCTCCCAGGTGCCAAATTTCTTCTTCGCGAACGCGAAGCCTGAGACGCGAACGCGAGGCTGAGCGGGGAATACCCTTCGCGAACGCGTCCAACTACTTGCGAACGCGTAAGGTTAAAGGCCTGGTGAGAGGTTCACCATTTTGTGCATCGCGAACGTGGCCACTGGCGAACGCGAGCTTGAGGAGCCAAAGCTCCACGAACACGAAGGTCTGTCAGACCTAACTCATCACGTATGCGATGACCAAATCCTCCCAGTTATTTTAAAAGTCCAAAAACAGTAGCCATTACGGGATTTTTTTCCAAAACTCATAACTTCTTCATCTAAACTCGAAATTGGGCGATTTTTGAAAGGAGATTTCACTACCAATTCATAGGTATGTAATCTTAGACTCATTTTCTTCAATTTCTATTAACACCCATTAGATTTTTAGGCTTAAATCATGTTCTTAAGGGTAGAGAATTAGGGATTTGGATAGTGTTAGGGCTTTTTGATTATTTGTGATTTAGACCTCATTTTGGGGTCGAAAGTTGAAACTAATTATAGATTCGGGCTCGTGGGTGAATGGATGATCGGATTTTGGTCCGAACCTTGAGTATTGACCAAGCGGGCCCAGGTTCAATTTTTGACTTTTTGGAAAGAATGATTATAAAGTTATAATTAAGTATTGAAATTGAATTGTTGAGAATTTATTGTTGTTATTAAGTCGATTATGTGTAGATACAATTGATTTGGAGCCAAATTCGAAAGGGAAAGCGGTGTTTGATGCTTGATGGTCGTGGAAGTTCGAAGTAAGT
Source organism: Nicotiana glauca (assembly GCA_026770625.1). Classification (NCBI taxonomy): domain Eukaryota; kingdom Viridiplantae; phylum Streptophyta; class Magnoliopsida; order Solanales; family Solanaceae; genus Nicotiana; species Nicotiana glauca. Next base: position 67,344 of record MU748607.1, read on the forward strand.
GTTCGGTCTAACCTTAATTGAGGGATTAGGAGTTGTGTCCTATTTTCTATTTGCTTCTTGTTGAGTACGACGTATAGGCATGGTTACGAGTATAGTTTTAATTGATGATTCTCGATATTGAGCAAGGATTAAGTTTGTTTTTCATGGAAATTACTTATGATGGAGTATTGGTGTTAGCTGAGATGAGTGGAAGTTGAGTTAAGATTAGTTAAAGTTGATTATCCCTTGCCGGGACGTATTTACTTTTACTGTCGAATCCCTTGCCGGGATAGTGTAGTATATTATTGATCCCTCGCCGATACTCTTGTTATGGTTGTTGCTAAAGGTGTATAAATATATGGATCAGGTTGCACGCCGAAATATTACTAAATATGGATCAGGTTGCACGCCGCAATAATACTAAATATTGATCGGGTTGCACGCCGCAACAAATATTATATTGGATCGGGTTGCATGCCGCAATAATTTTATATTGGATCGGGTTGCACGCTGAAACAGTGTTAGATGATAAGGGATCGGGTTGCACGCTTCAACAATGTTATATAGGATCGGGTTGCATGCCGCAATAGTGTTAGATGATAAGTGATCGGGTTGTGCGCCGCAACAATATTATTATTGTTTTGTTGTAGATTCTGAATTTTTCTGTCATATTTTTCTAAGTTCTTGCTAGATTTGACATTTTCCCCGTAGCATGTACCCCCTCCCATTTAAATTGTTTATTCTTGTTATTTTTCGCTGTATATTATATAACTGCACAGGGTTATCTGGAGTCTGGTCCTAACCTTGTCACTACCTCGCCGAGGTTAGGCCAGGCACTTACCAGCATATGGGGTCGGTTGTGCTGATGCTACACTCTACACTATGTGCAGATACCGGTGTAGCATTTGGATAGTAGCACTCGGGGAGCCAGCCTTCAGTCCATCCAGAGATCCCAAGGTAGCCCTGCAGGCGTACGCAGGCTCGGCGTTCTCTTCTATTTCATTATGTACTCTGTTTTCATTAGATTTTGAAACAGATTGTATTTCTTTTAGACATTTATTGTAGTAATCTTAGTCCGTCCGTGAATAGTGTGACACCAACTTTTGGGTAGAGGAGTATATTGGCATTGTTAATCTGGCTTGGTTATTTCCAGAGGTTTAAGTCTTCCGCTTATTTCTATGTATCGTTAATTTTAAAATGTTGATTACCTATTAATTCAAGTTGTTAAAAAGGATTAAAATGAAATAGTTAGAATTTCTATATTTTGTGGCTTGCCTAGGTTCTATGAGTAGGAGCCATCACGACCCCCGAGGGTGGAAAATTTGGATCGTGACAAGTTCGTATAAGAGCACTAGGTTAGATAGTTCTCACAATTCACGGACAAGCTTAGTAGAGTCTGAGGGAATAGTACAAAGACGTCTGTATTTATCCAGAGGCTGTAGAGTTAGGAAAAACTTCACATTTGTTCTTTCTTGTCGTGCGATTTGATTTCTCAATACTAATTGAATTTCTACTTTGTTCTTTCACAGATGGTGAGAACACGCACTTTCTCATCCATCGATCAGCAGCCCGAGCCCCTAGCTGCAGCTCCCACGAGGGGTAAAGGGCGAGGCCGAGGCCGTGTTAGAAGCTGAGGCAGAGGCGAAGGCAGGGGCAGAGCTCAGCCTATAGTAGCAGCACCCGTAGCGGAGCCTCAGGTTGACTTTGATGATGAGGTTTCGGCCCCAGCAGTTTCGGTGGGCCCAGCTCAGGTCCCAGAGGGGTTTATTGCTACCCGAATTCTTCAGGATGCTCTGGTCCATCTAGTGGGCTTTATGGAGAGCGTCACCCAAGGAGGTTTACTTCCAATAGCACCAGCCGTCTCTCAGGCTGGAGGAGGAGCCTAGACTCCTGCTACTCGCACTCCGGAGCAGGTCACTCCCCAGTTTCAGACTCCAGCAGCTTAGCCAGTTGGAGCAGTTTAGCCGGGTGTGGTAGCTTAAATCGGTGATGTAGCAGCTATGTCTGTCGATGCTTTATGGAGATTGGACAGGTTAACCAAGCTCTTCACTACTACTTTCAGCGGTGCATCTACTAAGGATCCCCATGATTATCTAGACAACTGTCACGAGGTTCTTAGGAACATGGGGATAGTTGAGACCAACGGGGTCAATTTTGCCATATTTCGCTTGTCTGAATCTGTCAAGACTTGGTGGAGAGATTATTGATCAGCTAGACCAGCTGGATCGCCAGCCTTGACTTGGGAGCAGTTCACGCAGCTATTTTTGGAGAAGTTTCTCCCTATCACACAGAGAGATGCCTATCAGAGGCAGTTTGCGCGTCTCCAGTAGGGTTCTATGACTGTTACCCAGTACAACACCAGATTCATGGATTTGGATTGCCATGCTCTTATCATACTTCCCACCGAGAGAGAGAGAGAGTGACGAGGTTCATTAATGGACTTATTCAACCGATTCGTCTTCAGATGGCTAGAGAGACTGGGAGTAAGATATCTTTCCATGAGGCGACCAATGTGGCTCGGAGAGTTGAGATGGTTATATCACAGAGGGGTGGTCATGGGGCAGATAAGAGACCCCGTCATTCGGGCAGATTCAGCAGGGATTCGTATGGTAGAGGCCATCCTCCTAGGCCCTTTCAATCAACACTTCAGGTATCTCACGGTACTTCAGGTGAAAGTGGTTCTCACATGCATATTGTGATCAGTAGCCCTACAGTGCACCAGCAGCTCCTATCAGTGCACCGTCGCTCTAGAGTTTTCGGGGTGGTCATTAAGGTCGCCAGGGTCAGTCTAAGTTTCCTCAGCTGCAACACTCGGGTGGATGCTATGAGTGTGGTAAGTATGGTCATATCAGGTGTTAATATCTAATTTTTCCCTATGTATTTTTTAAACTTTCAAAATAGCATACGTATGCACATATAAGCATGCCTGGAAGTTTTGGTATTTTCCTCAATTTTTAAGATTTTTTAAAATCAATTTATTGTCAATTTTAACAGTACAAAATCAAAAATTATTTCCAAAATTATCATTTTTGGTGAATAATTTATTTCCATCCTCATATTTACACCAAATATAATTAAGATGATTTTTTGCATATTATTATAAATTTATTTTGATATCTCTAAGCTAAATTGCGCAAAATTATAATTATAACCTATGTTACGATTAATAAGGTTTTACAAGTATAAAATTATTCCTAATATTTTTAGATTATTGTTTATATATTATTAACTAGTTCAGCGCTTTTAATTTATTTTTAAAACTATTTTTATCTACTTTAATTAAATAAAAAAAAGAGAAACTGGCTATTTAAAATCTGGCCCATTTCTATTTCAATTATAGCCTCAATTTAAAACTCAATTCCACCCAATTGAGACGACCCCTTCTAATTTTGACCCGCCCCAAACCCAACTCACTTAACCCACCCAGCTGTCTCCTTTTAATCTAGGCCGTTGATCATTTTGATCAACAACCACCATTCCTTCTTTCCATTTTTAATTCCCAACTACCCTAACCCTAATTCATTTCTCACAAACAGCCGCCCCTAAAATCCCTTCGTCTCTCAAACTCTCTCTAACCCTCTACGAAACCCTAGCCCTATCCCGTCAGTTTCCACCTTGTTTTACCGGAATCAATTGCATCCCAAGCCCTGGGTGGCATGTACCCACCCCCATGTGCCCTTATACCCCTGTTACTTGAAGATTCAAGGTTCGATCTTGAAGGCCTTCGCTCAGATCTCCGCCGATTCGAGTTTTGCGGCTATCTCCGGTATCTAACTTTCATTTTTGAGTGGTTTCTTTGTTCTCTTATTTGGATTGAAAGAAAGGGATACAGAGTCGAAGAAAAGGTAGGGTGTTTCGTTTTGGAAATAAACAACTCGGAAAGCTTGATCTGTGACGTCGCATAACTCTTTAGCAGAAAGGGAGGCGTCGGCTCTGAAATGATGGAAGATTGAATCATTCCTTCATTCTATTCTGGCTATTCCTTTCCGGCGGTAATAGATCTCTTCTTGTTTCTCAATCTTCGGAGAATACGGCGTTGTATTATTGTAAGTGGCCGTCTATTGAAAGAAAAAGCTTGCATCTGCTTCCCCTATTATATAACCGGTCCCATCTCTCTCCAAACCTAACGCGGTAGTTTCCCATCATAGGGCTTTCTATCTATAGATTAAGCCATTACCAAGGAGCTAATTCGGGACGGAGGCACGCGTGCTAAAAAAAACATCAACTTGGAAACGCCATACATAATATAATAATTTCGTATCCTACTCTGCAAATCCCATTTTCCAGCAGCATATAGAAACCCTTTCTATCGCTTGCCCTTGCCTTTCACTCGGTCTGAGGATACCAGCTTCGCGGGACCGCAGTCCAACTCAAGGCTAAGCTTTACGGTCCTGCCGCTTTCTCGATCAACTAGCAAAAGGATGGGCGAGTTCGGTTTGAGTGTTCATCGATCGGGTGGATCTATATGCTTCAGGGTGGTGAGACAAGGTGTAGCGCAGTCTGGTCAGCAGCCCTATGAGCCTAGCTCTGACTCATTCGACTCGGAACAGACCTTTTCCAGGCCTTTATCGCTTCTAGGATTCTTCTTAAACCCTAGCCTTTTGAGGTTCTCCTAATTTCTCTAGATCTGCTCTAGATGTGTGTTTATTTAAGGTTTTCAAATGATTCCTCTGAGTTTCTTTTTAAAACTGTGCTTTCAAAACTGTTCATCTTGTCCGACTTAAGGTTTCTCTGATTTTACTTGTTTTACTGTGATTCCTATGTGTTACTCTTACTGTATTTGCTCTACTGTAACTCCTATGTGTTTCTACTGTGATTCCCATGTGTTTTCTTCTACCATGCTTTCCTATACCATTTCTTTATGAGTTCTTTTACAGTATTTTGTTCCCTTATTACGTTGCCTGAAATGTTTAAGGTTCTAGTTCCTTGGGGTTTTCTGAACTTATTCTTGCCTGATTTATTTGCTTTCGTCTCTACACTCGATTAAGGGTAGAAACCCTAGAATTTGGGGTTTCAGTCGAGTCCCTGAGGCCGCTTGTATGTGACTTGTTTGTTTCTCATCTCTGAACTAGTTTGATTTCAAAGCCCTAATTTCTGAGTTCATCTTTGTTTCTCCTTGTGGTTCTGATTTTTGCTAAAATCCTATACGGCCTTTTATCTGACCTCTCGCATGCCATCTGATACTCTCTTTTAGCTATAATCCTTTGGTTGCATGATACTTTGCTATTGTTTGAATCCAGCCTCGCATGTTTAAAGCTCATGCCCTCTTTATAGTTAGATTTTCCCTCTCAGAATAACCTTTGATTTGGGGATTGATTTCAGTCTTGCCCTGTGTGAATTCGATCGATTCTTTCCTTGTTTAATTTTGAACCTCTCGATTCCCTTGTTGTCTGGCTTGGTTCATTAGGGATTTAGGGAATCTCTGATTCCCTGAATTACTATGTGCTAATTAGTTTACTTCTTGACTTATTAACTTGACCGTGTATTTTAAAATTCCCTTCCCTTAATTAAGATCCACATGTATTCACCCTTATTTGTATGTTGTGCACAATGTGTTTATTTGATCCCCTTTCCTTAAATATTTCCTGTCCTTTAACGTTCAACTTGGACTCCTTAATTAAAGGAACCTTTGGTATTGATTGATCCTAATTGATACTTGACTATTTTCTTTCCTTGCTTACTTGCCTGACTTCAAGTATAAATACATGCTCCTCTCTCAACACATGAGGAGAATTCGACACACAACCACTTCAGATTTTAAAAACACTTCCAATACTATACAGTTTCCAATACTCTCTTTACTATTACTTTCTCTATTTTCTCTACAAAGTGCTCTGCTCCTCTCTTTTCTACTGTCTGAAATACTCCTGAGTTCCTCTTGAACTCTCAAACACTTGCTGAAGGTCCTGAGTTTGCTTTTGCTGACTTTCTGGCTGATTACTTACTTTTGCTTGTTCTGCTGTACTAAATTTGCAACTGGTAAGTCTTTCTAGTTAAATAATACCCTCCTACACTATGTGTTTATTTCCCTTCTTCTGTTATGCATTCTCCATTATATGCTCCTTTTAGTCTGTCATGCTCTCTTTCATTATGTTCTGCACCTTCAAGTCTGTTATGCCCTCTTGCTTTCTTCATGTTTCTGTAAATGCTTTCTTATGTGGTACTCTGTCCCTTTGACCCCCCTTCTTATGTGTGAGTGCACTTATGAGTCATGTTGGCATTCTATTATTGTCACTCATGACTTAGAATCAGGTTCTCTTGAACCTCTACTCAAATCAATTCCCATTCCCTTTCCCCTTATGTGCTGAGCCTTAACTCATGCCTGGTGGTGTCCTAATCACCATTCAGACCCAAGTTTGACTTCTAAAAGTCTGCTCTTTATTTGTTGGCCAAGCAGATGGTCAGGGGTGTGCCAGTCTATGCCCATGGCTGGGTATGACCACCCTCTGCTATGACTCTCTAACCCCTCTCTCACTTTGCACTTATTCCTAGTTTCTAAGTTCTGCCCCCTTTGGTAAGCCATGCTTTGGGACCCTCGAGCTCCCTCTGAACTTGGATGCCTGAGGGCTGGCAATTCTACACTGCACTATTCTGTTACAACAATTTTTAACCAGAGTGTAAGCACTGCCTGGAGTCCTTGAGGCTCCTTGGAACTTTGAAACACTTTGGGGGAGAGAAGGCCTTGGAAATATGGAATCCAGATTTGGTGAAACACGTGTTATTGGATATTAAGATTGAATTAGGCTGCTCGGATCTAGCTGTAGGCTGTGATGTATTTTTAATCATTTTCTTTCTTTCTTCTGGTTCTGTAATAATCTTGTAAAAAGGAACTCGGGGAGTATTAGTAAAGGGCATGAGAGGGGTTTACTTTATTGCACAAAGGGTAGATACCATGCCTATAGGTTAATGTTTTTAATCACCTAGATACCATGTCTATAGGTTTTCAACGTTTTAACTCGATCATCTAGATACCATGCCTATAAGATTTAATATTCAGCCATATTACAAATCATTCCTTTTAGTCTGTCATGCTCTCTTTCATTATATTCTGCACCTTCAATTCTGTTATGCCCTCTTGCTTTCTTCATGTTTCTGTAAATGCTTTCTTATGTGGTACTCTGTCCCTTTGACCCCCTTCTTATGTGTAAGTGCAATTCTGAGTCATGTTGGCATTCTATTATTGTAACTCATGACTTAGAATCAGGTTCTCTTGAACCTCTACTCAAATGAATTCCCATTCCCTTTACCCCTTATATGCTGAGCCTTAACTCAGGTCTGGTAGTGTCCTAATCACCATCCAGACCCAAGTTTGACTTCTAAAAGTCTGCTCTTTATTTTTTTGCCAAGCAGATGTTCAGGGGTGTGCCAGTCTATGCCCGTGGCTAGGTATGACCACCCTCTGCTAGGGCTCCCTAACACCTCTCTCACTTTGCACTTATTCCTAGTTTACAATTGTTATCCAGAGTGTAAGCACTTCCTGGAGTCCTTGAGGCTCCTTGGAACTTTGAAACACTTTGGGTGAGAGAAGACCTTGGAAATCTGGAATCCGGATTTGGTGAAACACATGTTATTGGATATTAAGATTGAATTAGGGTGCTCGGATCTAGCTGTAGGTCGTGATGTATTTTTAATCGTTTTCTTTCTTTCTTTTGGTTCTGTAATAATCTTGTAAAAAGGATCACGGGGAGTATTAGTAAAGGGCATGGGAGGGGTTTACTTTATTGCAGAAAGGGTAGATACCATGCCTATAGGTTAATATTTTTAATCACCTAGATACCATGTCTATAGGTTTTCAACGTTTTAACTCGATCATCTAGATATCACGCCTATAAGATTTAATATTCAGCCATATTACAAATCCTGCCTATAAGACTTAATATCCATGTAACAAGTTGCATATAGAGATCATGCTTATAGGAAATGCATAAACGTTAGGCAAACAGTAGGGTAATCGAATACTCATTCCTTTACCAGTTCAATAATAGTAACAAGTCTTAAAAAAAATCAAGATATAGATATCATGCCTATAGGAGTCTAAACTCGTCTAATCTGTGTTTAAGTAATAACAACCCTGTTAACTGGCCTATAAAACGTCTTAATAAAAAGTTTTCAGTACCACTCTTCCAAACCCACCTGCTTTAAAACTCTTATAAATCTGTAATGATCTCAAGTTTTTTTCAAACTTGCATCTTTTTTCTAAAACAATGCCTTTAAACCTTATGCCTGAATTTCTATCCATCTCTTGAATCTATCTTTCAAAAAAGATTTTCAACTCTTTCTTTTTAAATATTTTCACCTTTTCTTAAAACTCTTTTTACAGTTCTCCTGTGTCTTAATCAAATCAGTCTGTTAATTTTTGAATTCATCTCTGAACTTCTGTAATTTTCAATCTTCTATTTTAAACTCTTCTGCATTAGGTCCGTTTCTGAAAACGGTGCTTTTTCTAAATGACTCGCTTAAAGTACCTAAATTTCTGACAATTGGATCCGGGTTGCCTAATGCAAACTTTTTATACAACTCTATGTGTTAAACTAGTCCGTCCGCCGTTAAATTTAATTTAAAGACCAAATCGGCATATGCAAGGCATGCTAAACCATGTGTTGTGTAATTTAAGGGGTCTTACGTGAGCCTTATATGCTTATTTGTCAACTCCCTATTATTTGCTATTTGTTTTGGTTGTCGCCACTAGTATTTTGTCCTATTAAACCCCATATATGCCCCTACCCCTTTCCTCCCCTTTAGGATTAGAAGTCCTAAACCCCAGGGACTGATAGGTTGGGACGGGTAATAGCATGCAGTAAGTAACGAGACTAATCGCGTTTAAATATCTTAACGGGGTGGGAAGGGTAAAATATGGATATGATGACCGGTGCGCTAATATCTCGTGCGACCCCTCTTTTGAGGAGTGATTGCTGGGTATTGTATTGATGTGATCCATATTGTATTTAAACCTAGGACCTCCTTTCTTTTCTTTTCCTTAAGTGCTTTCATTTCTTTGCATCAACTCCTTTTCTAAAGACTGTCTATTCTTCCCTTTTCTTTTCAAAGTTTCAAACTTATTTGTAACTATTATGTGTAAACCTTACTTGCTTTCTTCTACTCCTTTAAAGTCACAATTAAGCATGGCCGGGAACCACACTAGTGCATCTTGAAGGATGCTTAACACCTTCCCCTCGAGATAATCTCAAGACCTTACCCAAACTCTGGTTTTCTTTCAAATCTTCTTCTTTTTCTTTGAAGTGTCCTAATGCACTATAATCATTAGGTGGCGAATCTTCAAATTCCATGACCCGATTCCTCAAAAGGGAATAAGAGTTATTTTGTCCATAATGTCGTAAACTCGATTTCTTTCTTTTAGAAGGGGGAAAAGGGGGCGTCGACATCAGGAGGGCTAGTCTGAGATTGGTGGGTACTCAGTCGCAACAGCAGGGTTCCCGTGCTATGGTTCAGGCACCAGGTGTTCCACAGGCCGTCCATCCAGCTAGAGGTGGGGGTATAGGTACTAGAGGTGGAGGTAGAGGTGCTAGAGGTGGAGGCCAGCTAGCTGCAGGCCATCCCAGAGATATAGCCCAGGGTGGTGGGGCCTAGCCCCGATTTTATGCTCTTCTAGCTAGGCCTGAGGCTGAGGCTTCCGATGTAGTTATTACAGGTACTGTTCTGGTTTGTGGCAGAGATGCTTCAGTATTATTTGATCCAGGGTTTTCCTACTCCTATGTATCATCTTATTTTGCACCATATTTGGTTATGCCTGGTGATTCCTTGAGTGTCCCTGTATATGTGTCTGTACCGGTGGGTGATTCTATTGTGATAGATCGAGTCCATTATTCTTGTATTGTGGTTATTGGAGGTCTTGAGACTCGTGTAGATTTATTGCTTCTCGACATGGTTGATTTCGATGTTATATTATGGATGGACTGGTTATCACCTTACCACGCTATCTTGGACTATCATGCCAAGACTGTGACCTTAGCCTTACAGGGTTTACCTCATTTATAGTGGAGAGGGCCTCCTGGTCATTCTACCCGTAGTGTTATCTCTTATGCGAAGGCTCAGCGTATGATTGAGAAGGGATGTTTGGCCTATTTGGCTTATGTTCGCGATTCTAGTATTGGGGTCCCTTCTATTGATTCTGTGCCCGTTGTTCGGGAGTTTCCTCAGGTATTTCCTTCAGACCTACCGGGTATGCTACCCGACAGGGATATTGACTTTTGCATTAATTTGGCTCCGGGCGCTCAACCTATTTCTATCCCGCCGTATCGTATGGTCCCGCCTAAGTTGAAAGAGTTAAATGAGCAGTTGCAAGACTTGTTGAGAAGGATTTCATTAGACCTAGTGTTATGCCTTGGGGTGCGCCAATGTTGTTTGTTAAGAAGAAGGATGGGTCTATGAGAATGTGTATTGATTACCGATAACTGAACAAGGTTACAATCAAGAATAAGTATCCATTGTCGAGGATTGATGATTTGTTTGATCAACTTTAGGGTACCAAGGTATTTTCAAAAGATTGACTTGAAATCTAGCTACCATCAGTTGAGGATTAGGACATCTGATGTCCCTAAGATAGCTTTCTGCACTCGGTACGGGCATTATGCATTCTTGGTGATGTCATTCGGGTTGACAAATGTCCCAACAACTTTTATGGATTTGATGAACCGAGTGTTCAGGCCTTATTTGGATTCGTTCGTGATAGTCTTCATTGATGATATTTTGATATATTCCCGCAGTTGGGAGGAGCACGAGCAGCACCTTAGAGTGGTTCTTCAGACTCTAAGGGATAGTCAGTTATATGCTAAGTTCTCGAAGTGTGAGTTCTAGTTGAGTTCAATTGCATTTCTGGGTCATGTTGTATCAGTAGAGGGTATTCAGGTTGATCCGAAGAAGATTGAGGCAGTTAAGAACTGGCCTAGACCAGCATCAGCTACAGAGATTTGGAGTTTCTTGGGATTGGCAGGATATTATTATCGGTTTGTGGAGGGGTTTTCATCTATTGCAGCCCCGATGACCAGGTTGACCCAGAAGGGTGCCCAGTTCAGATGGTCAGATGAGTGTGAGGCGAGCTTTCAGAAGCTCAAGACAGCTCTGACTACAGCACTGATGTTGGTTTTGCCCACAGGTTCAGGGCCTTATACAGTATATTGTGATGCATTTCGTATTGGGCTTGGCACAATGTTGATATAGGATGGGAAGGTCATTGCCTATGCTTCGCGGCAGTTGAAGATTCATGAGAAGAACTATCCGGTTCATGATTTGGAGTTGGCAGCCATTGTTCACGCCTTGAAGATTTGGAGGCACTATCTGTATGGTATGGCATGTGAGGTGTTCATGGATCACAAGAGTCTTCAGTATTTGTTCAAGCAAAAAGAGTTAAATTAGAGGCAGAGGAGGTAGTTGGAGTTGTTGAAAGACTATGATATCACTATCTTTTATCATCCGGGAAAGGCCAATGTGGTGGCCGATGCTTTGAGTAGGAAGTCAGCCAGTATGGGTAGTCTCGCTTATATTTCGGTCAGTGAGAGACCACTTGCTTTGGATGTTCAGGCTTTGGCCAATCAGTTCGTGAGGCTAGATTTTTTTTAGCCCAATCGTGTGTTAGCTTGCACGGTCACTCGTTCTTCTTTATTGGAGCGTATCCATGATCAGCAGTATGATGATCCCTATTTGTGTGTCCTTAGAGACACGGTGCAATACGGAGGTGCCAAGCAGGTTGCCTTAGGTGATGATGGAGTCTTGAGATTGCAGGTTCGAGTTTATGTGACTAATTTGGATAGACTTCGAGAGTTGATTTTAGAGGAGGCCCATAGCTCCCGGTAATCTATTCATTCGGGCGCCACGAAGATGTATCAGGATTTGTGGCAGCATTATTGGTGCCGGAGAATGAAAAAGGATATCGTCGCATATGTTGCTCGGTGTTTGAATTGTCAGCAGGATAAGTACGAGCATCCGAGGCTTGGTGGTTTATTTCAGAGGATTGAGCTTCTTGAGTGGAAGTGGGATCGGATCACTATGGACTTTGTTGTTGGACTCCCATAGACTCAGAGGAAGTTCTATGCAGTGTGGGTTATTGTTGATAGGCTGACCAAGTTAGCTTTCATTCCTATGGAAGTCTCCTATTCTTCCGAGAAGTTTGCTGAGATCTATATCCGCGAGATTGTTTATCTTCATGGTATGCCCATGTCTATCATTTTGGATTGAGGTACGCAGTTTACCTCACATTTCTGGAGGGCAGTTCAGGGAGAGTTGGGCACACAGGTTGAGCTGAGTATAATATTTCATCCCCAGATGGACGGGCAGTCCGAGCGGACTATTCAGATTTTGGAGGATATGCTCCGAGCTTGTGTCATTGACTTGGAGGCTCGTGGAATCAATTTTTTCCTTTAGCGGAGTTTGCCTAAAACAATAGCTACCTGTCGAGTATCCAGATGGCTCCTTATGACGCTTTATATGGTAGGCGGTGTCGGTCTCTGGTTGGATGGTTTGAGCCAGGAGAGGCTAGATTGTTAGGTACGTACCTGGTTCAGGATACCTTGGACAAGGTCAGGATCATTCAGGATAGACTTCGTACAGCTTAGTCAAGGCAAAAGAGTTATGCCGACCGTAAGGTTCGAGATATGGCTTTCATGGTCGGTGAGTGCGTATTGCTTCGAGTGTCTCCTATGAAAGGCGTTATGAGATTTGGGAAAAAGGGCAAGCTTAGCCCTAGGTTCATTGGTCCGTTTGAGATTCTTGATCGAGTGGGAGAGGTGGCTTATAGACTGGCATTGTTGCGGAGCTTATCAGCCATGCATCTAGTGTTTCATGTGTCCATGCTTCGAAAGTATCACAGCGATCCATCCCACGTGTTAGATTTTAGCACTGTCCAGTTGAACAAGGACTTGTCTTAAGAGGAGGACCCGGTAGCTATCCTAGACCGACAGGTTTGTCAGTTGAGATCGAAGAGTTTTCTTTCTGTTCGTGTTCAGTGGAGAGGTCAGCTTCCTGAGGCATCGACCTGGGAGTCCGAGTCCGATATGCAGAGCCGTTATCCCCATCTTTTCCCCAACTCAGGTACTTCCTTCTTCTGTCCGTTCAAGGACGAACAGTTGTTTTAGAGATGGAGAATTTGATGTTTGGGTCATCACTTGATTTTAAATTAAATTTTGTGTTTCGAGGCCTTAAAAAACTCTTTTAGCATTGCCTTGATTTGCGTGCACAGATCGGGCACGTAGTCGGAAAGCTTAAATGAGAAAACTCTGTGAAAATGATAAATTTTAATTATAAAATGAATTAATTTGACTTCGATCAATATTTTGGATAAATGGACCCGGACCCGTGATGTGACGATCCTGGAGGGTTCGTAGGAAAATATGGGACTTGGGCGTATGCCCGGAATCGAATTCCGAGGTCTCAAGCCTGAGATCTAAATTTTAGAAGAAAATTATTTTTTGAAATTGTTTAAAGGATTTGGAAATAAATTTTGATCAGAACATGTTGGTATCGGGCCCGTATTTTGGTTCTGGCGCCCGGTACAGGTCTTATACGTGGTTTAAGATAATTCTATGAAGTTTGGTAAGAAACGGAAGTCGTTTGACGTGATTCGGACCTAAATTGCAAATTTTACGTTTTAAGAAGTTTGAAATAATTCATTGATTTTGAGGTTTAATTCGATGTTAATGATGTTATTTTGGCAATTTTATCACACGAATAAGTTCGTATGATGTTATTGAGTTAGTACATATGTTTGGTTTTGAGCCCTGAGGGCTCGGATGGGTTTCAGAAGGTTTTTGGAACTCAAAAAGTTGCAGGTTTTTGCTGTTCAGTGCCCAGGGATTTTACTCTTCGCATTCGCATGGGCACACTCGCGAACGCGTAAGGAAAATCTCCCAGGTGCCAAATTTCTTCTTCACGAACGCGAAGCCTGAGATGCGAATGCGAAGCTGAGGGGGGAATACTCTTTGCGAACATGTCCAAGCACTCGCGAATGCATAAGGTTACAGGCCTGGGGAGGGGTTCACCATTTTGTGCATCGCAAACGCGGCCACTGGCCTGCGAATGCGAAGGATTGAGGAGCCAAAGCTCCGCGAACGCGAGCCATCTTCCGTGAATGCGAAGGTCAGTCAGATCTAACTCATCGCAAATGCGATTACCAAATCTGCCAAGTTATTTTAAAAGTCCAGAAACAGTAGCCATTATGGGATTTTTTTCCAAAACTCATATCTTCTTCATCTAAACTCCAAATTGGGAAATTTTTTAAAGAGGATTTCACCACCAATTTATAGGTATGTAATCTTAGACTCATTTTCTTCAATTTCTATTAACACCCATTAAATTTCTAGGCTTAAATTATGTTCTTAAGGGTAGAAAATTAGGGATTTGGGTAGAGTTAGGGCTTTTTGATTATTTTTGATTTAGACCTCGTTTTGGGGTCAAATTTTAAAATTAATTATATATGCGGGCTCGTGGATGAATGGGTGTATTTTGGTCCGAACCTCGTGTTTTGACCAAGTGGGCTCAGGGTCGATTTTTAACTAAGTATTGGAATTTGATTGTCGAGCATTTATTGATGTTACTAAGTCGATTATATATAAATATGATTGATTTGGATCCAACTTCGGAAGGAAAAGTGGTGTTTGAGGCTTGAGTTGGTCGGTCTAACCTTAGCTTGAGGGTTTAGGAGTTGTGTCCTATTTGCTATTTACTTCTCCTTGAGTACGACGTATAGGCATGGTGACGAGTATCTGTACGCTGGTGTCTAACGTGACCGTGAGTCTTAAACTGAAATTTATTATGTTCTTAAATAATACTACGGATGTTTTAATTGATGATTCTCGATATTGAGCAAGGATTAAGTTTTTTTTTCGTGAAAATTACTTATGATGGAGTATTGGTGTTAGCTGAGATGAGTAGAAGTTGAGTTAAGATTGGTTAAAGCTGATTCTCCCTTGCCGGGACGTATTTACTTTTACTGTCGAATCCCTTGCCGGGATAGTGTAGTGTATTGTTGATCCCTTGCCGGGACTCTTGGTATGGTTGTTCCTAAAGGTGTATAAATATATGGATCAGGTTACACGACGAAAGAATACTAAATATGGATCAGGTTGCACTCCGCAACAATACTAAAATGGATCGGGTTGTACGCCTCAACAATGTTATATTGGATCGGGTTACACGCCGCAGTAGTGTTAGATGATAAGGATCGGGTTGCACGCTGCAACAGTATTATTATTTTTTTGTTGTAGATTTTGAATTGTTCTCTCATGTTTTTCTTATGTTCTTGATGGATTTGACATTTTTCTCATAGCATGTACCCCCTCCCATTTAAATTGTTTATTCCTATTATTTTCTGTTGTATATTATATAACTGCACAGGGTTATCTAGAGTTTGGTTCTAGCCTCGTCACTACCTCGTCGGGGTTAGACCAGACACTTACCAGCACATGGGGTCGGTTGTGCTGATGCTACAATATGCACTATGTGCAGATACCGGAGCAGCATTTGGAAAGTAGCACTCGGGGAGCCAGCCTTCAGTCCATCCAGAGATCCCGAGGTAGTCCTGCAGACGTCCGCAGGTCCGGCGTTCTCTTCTATTTCATTATGTACTTTGTTTTCATTAGATTTCGAAACCGATTGTATTTCTTTCAGACATTTATGGTATTAATCTTAGTCCGTCCGTGAATATTGTAACACCAGATTCCAGGTAGAGGAGTACATTGGCATTATAGTACTGGCTTGGTTATTTTCAGCGGTTTAAGTCTTCTGCTTATTCCTGTTTATCGTTAATTTTAAAATGTTGATTACCTGTTAATTCAAGTTGTTAAAAAGGATTAAAATGAAAGAGTTAGAATTTCTATATTTCGTAACTTTCCTAGCTTCTACGAGTTGGTATCATTATGATCCCCGAGGGTGGAAAATCCGGATCGTGACATATGGCATATCTAAAAGGGACATTTTATGTTTCATATTGCGGCGGTTCACAAAAATTGTCGTAATAAAACCGCCGTAAAATCTCCGATTTTTTATAGTGAGAACGAAATGATCTTGTATTGTTAGATGAAAATTTCTTTGAGAACGTTTTTTTTCAAACCAGACTAACTTTTATGAACTATACTAATGTCTGTGTCTATATTTGGTTTTCTATTTTCATTTTCCTATTAAAATTTCAAACTATAGTTTTTCATACTTTATGTCATCACATGTGAAAGGGAATGCAACAAAATAGTATAAACAGGGAAAATACATGATTTGACATTACGATTATTATCCACTAGCTTTCTTTTTGCAAAAAGAAAATGGAATTAAATCAAGGGTCCATATAGATTACAATTTGGAGCTTCTTCTATACTGGTTGGATGTAGAGAGGCTTTAATTTTTGTTTGTTGTCCACACACTGGACAGAAATTAAAGAGAAATCTTATCATTAGGAAATCCTTATAAATGGAACTTGTAATTTGATAAGAAATTCTTATAATAAACTTGTAATTTGGGGGAAAATTAGAGTATAACTTTTTGAAATTTCTAAAAGGAAATATAGTATATATTATTCTATATCTCTTTAATTTCTTCTTAGTACCCTTTTTTGGGGTCAATTACTTAGAAGATTCTTCACGATTAGTAGTGTTGGGAGGAGGTAGCAACCTAATTTATACCTGATGGAACTATAAATTGTAGGGAGAAAGAGTTTCTCCCCTGGAAACTCGCCTGGATTTAGGTATATAAGGTTTGACACAACATGTAGCTAAATATATGCCGGCGTGGAAATGGCAGGGGAGAGAGGTCGGGGACGAGGAATGGGACGTGGACGACCTAGGAAAATACCTATTGTAGCTTTTGGGAGCTCAGTTGGAGCTCGAATTCAAGGAGAAGTAACACCAAAAATACTCCAATGGCGTCTGCGGTGCAGCTAGCTGAAGGAATTAGATCTGTGGAACAAGGATCTAGTTCAAACACTAAGGAGATACCAAAGGAGCTAGAGATGACTGATACTATGGAGACAACTACAAAAGGCATCATGCAGAAGGAAATAGGGCAAGCTCAGAGCAATGGAACAGTAATTGAAAACCAGACCAATGTAACAGTTAATTTAGCACAAAAGCCAGTGGACTGAGCAGCTGAAGCAGTAAATCCGACGGGAACATGGGCGAGTTTGTTCAAAGGCAACAGATCTGCAACTAATGGTATGACTCTTACATATATTCCTCCGCAAATCGTAGACGGAAAAATGGTGGTGCAATTGGAAGCAGAAGAAGTAGAACCAGAAGAAGAAAAGTGGAAATGTGCTTTAATTGCATATGTTATTGGGAAAACACCTGGGTATAATGTTATGAACAAGTATATTAGCCAAAATTGGATTAATATAGATACTCCAGAAGTATATTTCCATGATGAGGGGTATTATGTGATTCGATTTAACTCCATAACTGATATGCATGCTGTGTACTATAATGGACCATATACTATCAGCAATCGACCTATAATTTTGAAGCCATGGATAGCAGACTTTGATTTCAATTGAGAATTTCCTACTGAGATACCACTATGGGAGAAATTCCCTAATCTACCTATGAATTGCTGGGGTAGTAAATCTCTAAGTAGAATTGCTATTGTATTGGGAACTCCTGTGTTTGCTGATGAATGCACCACAAAGCAATCTAGAATATCCTATGCTAGAATGCTTGTGGAGATAAATGTTAGTCAACCATTACCTGATGAAATTACTGTGATTGATCCAAAAGGGAAATGCTTTCAACAACAGGTGACATATGACTGGAGACCAGAATTTTGTGGAATTTGTCAAATAGTTGGACACAAATGCAGAGAAAAGGATGTGGATGAAGGCTAAAGGGATATCCAACATAGAAGAAGGAGAACCAAAACTGTCACACAGGAATGGAGATACAAGGGCCCTATACAACACACATTACCAGTTGAAAAACAAATGGACCAAGCTAAGGAAAATACACAACAGATACAGCAAGTGAATGCAGAGATGAGAGTCTGTCCTGGAGATAGAATAGAAGCACAACCAGAGAAGAACAAGGGAAAATTGTACAAAGTCCTGATTTCAATCTCAAAAACTTCCCCATACTATGTTCTGTCCCTACCAAAAATAGTTTTGGAGTTCTACATGGAGAAGATAGTGAAGAGCAAGGCATACCTCTTGATAAAGGAGGGGGAGCAAAAATAGCGTGATGAATTGGCTAATATGGAATGTTAGGGGAATAAATAAGAGGTATAAACAAAAGGAACTAAGAAATTATCTAAAAACAAAAAAAATTAGGTTAGCTAGACTCATAGAAACTAGAGTTAAAGAACACAATTCAAAGAAGATCAGGGGGAATATTGCTGCAACATGGCAGGTATATGACAATTACCAGGTTGCTACTAATGGAAGAATATGGTTGATTTGGGATTCACAATGGTGTGAAGTGAGCATGGTGAGAGCTGAAGCACAAATCTTACACTGTGAGGTTAAAATTAAGATAGGAGACATAAATTTCTCTCGTACTATTATTTATAGCTTCAATGCAATAGAACACAGGAGATCACTATGGGAACAACTGAAAGAAGTTGTTGTAGGTATCAACAAACCATGGCTTGTTGCTGGAGATTTCAATGCAGTGTTGACTTAAGATGATAGACTGTTTGGTAATCCAATCACTTATAAAAAAATCCAAGAGTACTCTGAATGCATACATGATCTGCTATTAACAGAAGTTCAGTGGAATGGGGACTACTACACATGGTCCAACAAGCAGCTGAATACAGAAAGAATATACAGTAGAATAGATAGGGCTTTTGGCAATCATGAATGGATGATGAATTAGGGATATGTGGTAATGCAATATGATTATCCCTATATTTCAGATCATGCACCTATGTTACTATCAATGGCAGCTGCTAGATATAACACTAAATATTCTTTTAAATTCTTCAATGTATGGGCTGAGCACAAAGACTTCATGA
Source organism: Nicotiana glauca (assembly GCA_026770625.1). Classification (NCBI taxonomy): domain Eukaryota; kingdom Viridiplantae; phylum Streptophyta; class Magnoliopsida; order Solanales; family Solanaceae; genus Nicotiana; species Nicotiana glauca. The sequence goes on from MU748607.1 coordinate 86,262, forward strand.
AGATAGTTGAAGGCATATGGCAGAACACTTTTTTCACAAATAGTATGGAGAATATTTGGAAGAAATTGAAGAACCTGAGATCAGACCTGAGGAGGCTTAACAATGAGGAGTTCAAGTTTATCAGATAGAAAATAGAGAAGGCAAGGCAAGATCTCAAAAGCACTCAGGAACTAATACAATTAAGTAACAACACAGATTTGCTTGCAGAAGAAAGAAAGTTGTTGCAGGAGTTGGAGAAATGGTCACTGATGGAAGAGTGTGCCTTACAACAAAAAGCTAAAGCTACATGGATCAAACTTGGAGACTCAAACAATAAATACTTCTCAGCATTGATAAAAAAAGGATATAGAGGAAAAAAATTACTGAGCTAACATCCCTTGATAAGAGGAAGCTAGAAGATCCAGAGGAAATCAGAGAAGAGATAATCAAGTTTTATAAAAGCTTGATGGGTTCAACAACTCACATTCTACCAGCAGTAAATAAGCAAACAATGAGAAAAGGGCCAGTCCTCACTCAACAACGAAGGACTAGCTTATGTGCAAAAATTTCAGAGAACGAGATATATGATGGGTTGTCCTCAATAGGAAATGATAAATCCCCTGGGATTGATGGGTACAATGCCTATTTTTTCAAAAAGGTATGGCCCTTGTGAAGAAAGAAGTTATTGCTACTGTCAAAAAGTTTTTTTAAACTGGGAAGTTGTATAGGACAATCAATTGTACTGCTATCACACTAGTCCCAAAAACTACCAAACCAAATACTGTGAAAAAGTATAGACCTATTGCATGTTGTACAGTCCTATACAAAAATGATTGCCAAGATTCTTGCCTCCAGAATGCAGGCAGTGATGCCAGACATTATAAGTGCAGCTCAAGCTGTCTTTGTCCCAGGAAGGAAAATAGTTGATAACATATTCCTTGCCCACGAGTTAGTTAAAGACTATACAAGGAAGAATTTATCAGCTAGGTGCATGATCAAAATTGACCTCCAAAAATCCAATGACTCTGTTGAATGGCCCTTTGTGAGACAGATGTTAATTGAGCTTGGATTTCCTGATCAATTTGTTTTATGGATAATGGAATGTGTGCAAAATGTGAACTATAGTGTGGTGATCAATGGAGAACAAAGTAAGCCTTTTAATGCAGTTAGGGGGCTGAGACAAGGAGATCCAATATCTCCCTTCTTATTTGCAATAGCCATGGAGTACTTGAGTAGGCTGCTCAATGAACTGAAAGATGAAAAGAGATATCAATTCCATCCTAAATGTGCAAAACTAGGTGTAACACACTTAAGTTTTGCAGATGATCTACTGCTATTTGCCAAAGGAAATTTTACCTCTATTTCTGCACTCTATGAATGTTTCAGCACCTTCTCTACAGCCTCAGGACTACAAGCCAATCTTGGGAAGAGCAGTGTGTATTTTGGTGGAGTCAACAAGGAAGAACGGGCCAACATCTTGAATCACTTGGGTTTTGTCCCTGGGAGTCTACCTTTTAAATACTTGGGAGCGCATCTATCTACTAAGAAGATTTCCCTAATGCAGTGACAACCTTTGATAGAGAAAATAATAGCCAGAATCACTTCTTGGACAACAAAAAAAACTATCATATGCAGGGAGAACACAGCTAGTGAAGTCAGTTCTGTTTGGTATGCAAGCATATTGGGCCCAGCTATTTCCTATCCCTACTAAGGTTCTGAAGATTATAGAAGGTTATTGCAGAAGCTATGTGTGGTCAGGAAACAATACAATCACTAAGAAAGCTTTGATAGCATGGGATAAAATGTGTATGCCTCAGTCTATAGGTGGAATAGGCCTCATCAATATGAAGTTATGGAATAAAGCAGCTCAAATCAAGACATGTTGGGATATTGCTCATAAACAAGACAAACTATGGATTAGATGGATCCACACTTACTACATTAAAGGGAAGCCACTACTGGAAGCAACAGTTCTAACACAAGCAAGCTGGATTACTAGAAAGATTTTGGAATTGAAAAATGAACTGCATCTGATCCCTGCAAGTCAAAACACAAGGAGCTTGACTAATGCTATCTACTACAAACTGCTCCCTGAAATAAGATCAGTTGTCTGGAAATGCCTTATGTTCAAGAATGATGTAAGACCAAAGGCAAGCTTTATAATGTGGTTGGTATTGCAGGGGAGGTTGGCTACAACAGATAGTCTAATACGATGGGGTATAATAGTGGACAATACTTTCTCTTTATGCCAAGCTGAACTGGAAACTAGAGAACATTTGTTTGTAGCATGTGACTATGCTAAAGCTGTATAGAGGACAATGCATAAATGGCTGCAATGGCAACAACCACCAGAAGAATGGAATCAGCATGCTAATTGGTCTATCAAAAAGGCTAAAAGAAACTCTAAACAAGCTCAGCTATTCAAACTGGTATATGCAGAATGTGTCTATGCTATATGGATAGAAAGGAACAATAGAGTGTTTGAAAAGAAGGCTAGAAGTTGGGAAGCAATTACCCGAGAAATTGTCTATACTTGTCATGTGCGAGCTGGCAATAGAGTTCAAGAACTACTGAAAATTTTTACATTCTAGGTATTAAGGAGTTTAGTTAGATGAGATCTTCATGTATATAGTAATAGTGAGGAGTATAGATTGAGATTATTTTCTTTTGAGATAACTAATTGTGCTGTGGTTAGTTATAGTTTTGTAAAGTTTCAAAGGTGATTAATACAAAAGTTAGTTACCAAAAAAAAAGAGTTTCTCCACAGTTAAAGCAAAATACCACTCATTTTAGGTATAAATAGACACTTCTACTTGCATCATTTTAACATCCCGGTCCTTCTACTTTACACTTTTTTAAATGAACACTTATACTTGAAAGGATTCTCTTTTAAACGCATCTAACCATTAAATGAGATTATGTGATATTAATATTGTTGACCTAGACAAAATATGTGTTATATACGTGTATAAGGAGAGTGGTCAATATTCAAAATGACTAAAATTAAATATATATAAAAATAAAAAACTAAAAGGAAAAAGGAAAAAAAAAATAAAAGAAAAAGAGAAACACTCATTCCCTCTCCAAGCCCACCCATCTCCCAGGCATGACTGCCACTGCTCCTCCTCTTCTTCACTATCACCGCCACCTTATCTCCTAAAATTGACACAGCTGATTATCACCAGAGGCGTATCTAGAATTTTAATAACATAAGTGCACCATTATATTAATTAAAAAGGGCATAGGAAATTAGGTATTTATTTATTTATAAATTATAGAAAAAAATTAACTAAAAATAGCTATATAGGGATCGAGCATGAATCAAATGGACTTTATTGCTTTGTACTTGCTAAATCACATGAACCCACATCAATAGATTGTTAGTTACCAATTCACCAGATTTATTACATAAATGGTTAGAGGCAAGCTTTTGACATTTGCTAGGATCGACATTGTGGTTGTTCGATGATGAGGTTTTGACGAGGGAAGAAGCTAAATTTAAAAATTAAAAAAAAGTAATATGGCATATTTTATCTGATGTGAACTCTGCTAACAACACGATTGAGAGACATGTTGAGTTGGAAGAATTTAAAGTAGTGTATTCTATAACTACAAGTGTCTGGAGGAAATATCATAAAGTTGAGGGACCAACATGTCAAAATGATGCAAGTACGAATTTCTATTAGATTATTCTCGCTTAATTTTATACATATTTAAGCGAAAGACCTTAATTTTTACGTAGACTTGTACATAAGCTCATCAAATCTTTTTAAAGGAACAAGTAAATAAACTTGAAAACTAAATAGAACAAAGTGGTTTTAAACCTAAATTAATCTTGAAGTTTATCAGCAATTGTGATTATCAAATTACAGCAATGGAAAGTAGCTTCCTCCCTAGCTGAGCTAGGAATGCAGCAGCACCAATGGCGGAAGCTCAGCCCTATGGACTCGAGGTTGTTCGATGAGAGGAGAAGAATATTCTAGAGAATTTCGATATTATTCATTCAAAGATTACCAAACTATCCAACTCCACCCACTATATACAAGTATATAAAGAGAAGAAGAAGAAGAAGCTAAGCTAAGAAAAAGAAGAAGAAGCTAAGCTAAACAACTAACTGGCAGCTAACGGTTGTCCAAAGCTGTCCACTACCTAACTCTCTAATTAAGCTAACAGAAATAAAATAGTGGAAATAGTTAATCTTAATACCCCCCCCCCCCCCCAAGTTGGAGGTGTTGCAAACGCAACCAACTTGCGTAATATGGCACCATGTTTGATTCCAGTTAAGGCTTTAGTCAGAATATCTACCAGTTGACTATCTGTACCAATATGGTAGAGTGAAATTAGCCCTGCATGTAATTGGTTGCATACAAAGTGACAGTCCACTTCTATGTGTTTGTTTCTTTCGGGGGAGACCAGATACTTGGAAATATGAAGTGCAAATTGGCTATCACAATACACTGAAAGAGGCATTGGAAAGGGGACATCTAGTTCTTCAAACAACCTACTCAACCTTACTAGCTCCCCCACTACTTTCCTCAAAGCCCTATACTCGGATTCTGCAGAAGACAGTGATATAGTTTCCTGTTTCTTAGACTTCTAACTAATAGGGCTATTTCCCAGAAGCACCAAATAGCCTGTGATGGATCTCCTAAAATGTGGACAACTAGCCCAATTAGCATCACAATATGCTAATTGTATAATCTGCATCGTTTGACATAAAGATTCCTAGAGTGGAATCACCTTTCAGATACCTAAGTAGATAGAAAGTTGCCTTCAAATGTGGTTCTCTAGGCTCTTGCATGAATTAACTTAGGTGCTGAACACTATATGCTATGTCCAATCTAGTGTTGGTTAGGAAGTTTAGCTTTCTTACCAGTTTCCTGTATTACGTAGGATCTTGTAGAATGGCACCTTCTTTAACCTTTAGCTTTACTGTAGTATCTAGAGGTGAGGAACAAGACTTATAGTCTAGGAAGTTATACTCCTTTAACATGTCCAACACAAACTTCCATTGGGAAATTATCACACCATCATCCTTATACATCACTTCCAACCCTAGGACAAAATGCAATTGCCCCAGATCTTTGATCTTAAACTGTTCATGCAAAGAGTTTTTCAACTGTGTGATTTCCTCTGTATCAGTTCCAGTAAGTAACACAACATTGACATATACTGCAACATACACCAATGAATCTCCATTTTTCTTGTAAAAGAGTGAATAATCATTCACGGAGTGTGTATAGCCTTTTGAGCATAGAGCCTCAGTCAATTTTGCATACCACTGATGACTAGCTTGTTTTAGACCATAGAGGGATTTGTTTAGTTTGCATACTAGTCCAGGTTTGTCCACGATAAGCCCATGAGGGGTTTGCTACTTCCTCATTAAGGTCTCTCCATGGAGGAAGCCATTGTTTACATCCAGTTGAGATATGCACCAACCTTTCTTCAATGCTGTAGCTATTAATGCTCTCACTGTTGTCATCTTCAGTACTGGAGAGAATGTCTCTGTGTAGTCAATTTTTGCCTGTTGTGTGTAGCCTTTCACAACCAATCTAGCCTTGAAACTTTCTATACTACCATCAGCTTTATGCTTCACTCTGTTAACCCACTTGCATCCTATTGCTTGTTTTCCTGGTTGTAGATCTACCAGGTCCCAAATGTGATTGGAATATAGAGCCTCAAACTCCTGTGTCATTGCAACTTGCCATGTAGGATCAATGGCTTCTTCCTCATATGATGATGGTTCCCTGTCATAAAAAATATTTCTCACAAGAACTTGACTATTAGGAGTTAGTATATCAGAGGCAACATGGTAGTTTACAGAAAATAGTACATTAAGGGAGTTGGTGTTTGGTTTAAGTTTAGGTAGGGAATGTACATAGTCTTGTAGATAACTAGGTGTCTTGTGTGCTCTTGATGGCTGTCTCAGTTGTATGGGTTCTGCATGAGATTGTTTAGTATGATCCTGTGGTGAAAGTTGTGCTAGAGAATTAGGTGTCATAGATGAATAATGATCATGTGTAGGTGACATGAGATTAGTTGTGCTATCAACATCATTCCCTTGAACACTCAAATGCTCAGATGTTTGTTGTGTAATGTTTGTACTGTCATAAGGTTCAATGAAAGGAAATGAATGAAGGGCACTATATTGGGGAGACATATTCAATTAGTTTCAAATGGGAAGATATACTCATTGAAAACTACATCTTTGGAAACAATGATCTTTCTAGTAGCCAGACTTAGGACTTTGTATCCCTTTGTGTTGAAAGGATACCCAATAAAGACATGTAGTGTTGTTCTAGGTTAAAATTTATCTCAATGAGGCTTAGGTACAGTGGGGTAGCACAGGGATCCAAAACTCTTTAGGTGAGAGAACTTTGGCTTTCTCTTGTATAACAATTCATATGGAGTTTGGTCATTGATAGAAGTGGAAGGCAACCTGTTTATAATGAAAGTTGCACAGAGAATGCATTCACCCCGATATTTTTGGGGCAATTTAGACTGAAAGAGGAGAGCCCTAGCTATCTCAAGGAGGTATTTATGTTTCCTCTCTACCACCCCATTTTGTTGTGGGTGTAAGGACAAGTTCTTTGATGTATGATGCCTTTGGATTAAAATAGTATGTTTGTCTCTGTGTTGGTGAACTCCAGTCCATTGTCTGTTCTCACAGCTTTAACATTTACTCCAAATTGATTTTCCACAAGATTAAAAAATCCTTTAAGAACTTGATAGGCATTGCTTTTACTCCAAGTGGTCCTACTAAAATCATACACAATAGTCATAAAATATTTTACTTGTCATATGTAGGCACATGATATGGTCCCCATAAGTCAATATGTAGAAGTTCACAAAATCTCATTGGTTGTATTAGTTTTATGAGGAAATGTGAGTCTTTCCTGTCTGGACATTGGGAAAAATGATGTAATTGAAGGATTGTTTGGGAGAAAAGGTTACAGGGATAGAGGAAATGCTTTTCATTTTCTCAAAGGGAACATGTCCAAGTCTGTTATGCCATAGAATATCCACATGGTTTCCAACACACAGATGAAAAGAAGGACTAGAACAAGTAGAAAATGAATTCTTAGAAGGGAACTGTTTTTCAGTTCCTTCACTTAGACTATTTACAATTGAAGATGAGAAAACACACTTATTGGCATGAGATGCTGTATTTACAATAGAATGAAGTGGACACTGTGTGTTACAAGTGCAGTGAGTGACATGGGTGGACAGGAAATCAATGACACTTGCTTCAGGACTTGTACTGTTGTTCTTCAAGCACCTTGGACACAAGATGTAGAGTCCCTCTTTGACTCTACCAATCACCAGAGGCCTTTTCATTGAAGGAGCCTGCAGTATACAATAGGACTTGATGAAGGCAACAAGACAATTGAGATGAGAAGCTAGAGAATGAACATAAATTAGGTTGTATTTGAAAGAGGGGACAAACATTACCCTATTCAGAGTAATCGTAGGAGTAAGTACAACATTACCAATCTCATTCACCTTCACTTTATATCCATTTGGGAGAATGACAAGTAGGGGATAATGTAAGGTTAATATATTGGTTAGCAGGGACCTATTAAAGGTCATATTATTTGATGCCCCTGAATCTATAATCCATGAATTAACCTTGTTTTTGAAATATTCACATGAGAGTTTCTCAAAATCAATAGAGGAGGTGCAAGCTATTATACCTGCAAAGTTTGCTGATGAGGTGTTGACATTATCTGAGCTGCCTTTCCCTCCTCCTGATTGGAACTACTGCAGTAGATTCACAAGTAGACTGTATTCTTCCTTTGTGAGACTGACATTTTGAGCACTATAGTTCTCATCACTAGTATGTTGAGTATCTATGGTTGCTACATGTGCATTAGCCACTGTTCTATTTCCCCTGTTGAACTTGTTACCTTGACCTACACCTGAATTATTCCCATAGTTATAGTTATGTTTTGGATTTTGATTGAAGTTGGAAGCTTGATTGTGACTTTGGATTCTGATTTTGATTGGAGCCTTGAGGATAGCCATGACGTTTATAACACTTCTCTCTCGTGTGGCTTAGATTTTTATATTAATCACATAAGGGTCTGTTTCTATAGCTTTGAGAGCTATTAGGTGAATAATTTGTTCTGAATGATGTTGTCTTGTTTGTGTTGACATTTAGGGTTGAGGACTCAAGATCTAAGTAGTTATGAGGCTTAATTTATCTTTGTCTTTCTTCATGAATTAGTAATGAGAAGGAATGTGCAATTGTGGGAAGAGGATTTATTATGAGGATATTTCCTCGAACAACAGTGTAGGTCTCACTCAACTCCATAAGGAATTGTATTAGCCTTCTATCCTATTCTGCTTTGTGCATAATCCCTTGCTCCACATGTGAAATGAGATTTGGTAATCAGAGTAGTGAGTTCCTCCCGCAACTTCCTCATTGTTGTATAGTAGCCAGTAATGTCAAGTGCTCCTTGAGACAAGTTGTTAATCTCCTTTTGAATTTGGTAGAGCTTTATTCCATTTGTCTAATCATATCGATATTCAAGCTATTTTCACAACTCGATTGCATCTATCACATATTCAACACTGTCTGCAATCTCCTTTGCCAAGGAATTCAAAATCCATGACGTCACCATATCATCACATCTCTCCCACAATCGATAGCTTGAGGAATATGGATTTGGCCTTTTGCAATCACCATTGATGAAGCCTAGTTCTTTTTTCATCGATATGGCTCTCATCATACCTCTTCTCCATAAGTGATAACCAAATACATCAAATGGAACAGAAACTAGGACTCTTCCCGGATTATCAGAGAGATGTATATAGAAAGGGCTACTAGTATCAACAATTGGTTGACTAGGAGTTTCAGCCACAGTAGGTGCAGGTTGTTCAACATCTCCATCATTAGTCATCTCTTATAAGGTGAAAATTCAACTAATCGATCAGAACAGAATTTTAACTACATAACTAGAACTCTGATGAAGGATTTCAAGAAAAAAGTATTGAAATCGATGAGATCAAGGTCTGCATGCACATGATCAAAACATAATCGGAAGTGACGAAATAGATTCAATAGATTTGGAAAATGAGTCGGAGTTTCTAACCTTGCTTTGATACCATATCAAATTACAGTAATGGAACAATAGCTTCCTCCCTAGCTGAGCTAGGAATGCAGCAGCAACAATGGCGGAAGCTCAGCCCCATGGACTCGAGGTCTTTCGATGAGAGGAGAAGAACATTCTAGAGAATTTCGATATGATTCATTCAAAGATTACAAAACTAACTAACTCCACCCATTATATACAAGTATATAAAGAGAAGAAGAAGAAGCTAAGCTAAGAAGAAGAAGAAGGTAAACTAACCAACTAATTGGCAGCTAACTGGCAACTGTCCAATGTTGTCCACTAACTAACTCTCTAATTAAGCTAACAATGATACAAAACAGAAAATAATTAATCTTAACAGTGATTCAGTAACTAAGCTAGGATAAAGCAAAATAATCTCATTTTCTGTTGTTTACTATATAAGTACTGTAATTAATAATAGAGTAACAATTAAAGGTAAAATAAGGATCACAAAATTGAGATGTTCTAACATCATTGCTTTTGACAGTCTTAATATTATTACCTGCTACATATATCTTTTACATGATCTATTAGTGTAATTTTTTTAATATTATCAATCTACAAAAGTTTAAGGCCGGTAGTAATATGAACATATTATAAATGTCAAAGGAATTATTGTTATCTGGATTTCCTCAGATAGGCCATGTTGTGAGACATATTTCATTGATCAAGAATTCAGAATAGAAAGGAAAAGGAGGAGTGAAAATTTACTAAAAGAAAATATTAGTAAATCGAGTACGTTTCAATTAAATTTTTGAATATTGGAGATTAATAATATCAATTAGTTGAATCAAGTAATATGATATTATGAATTAAAAGTTAAGATAGTTAGGAGGTTAACTTTCACCATAAGTAATCGAAATTCTCCATGCAAAAAATGACTTTCATCATAACAAATAATAAAAGTGAATCTTACGGAAATGTCCCAAATAAGTCGTAATTTACCGACCTCTATTCACTAATCATAGACTTATTAAAACTAGTCAAGCACATACAAAAATTGAAAACCCAAATAAATAAAGATTCTTTCTCTCTAAGAATTACACGTAAAGATCTCCTTCTATATTTTTAAGTATGATCAACAAAAATTCATGGATGAGATAGCAAACAAGGTGATGAAATATATTTATATATATAAAAGATTGCAAAATCTAAGCAAAAAGGGACCCTTTTCAATGGATATCGTTGAAACTCATTGAAACATATAGATGCGTTAATATACAAAATTTAAGGAAGATTATGGAGGTGATTTATTTGAACTCGTTTGGTATCAAAATTCGTAGTTAAAATCGAGTTCAATTTTTTTTTTTTTTGCGATACATGCATCAAACTTGTATCACACATGTATCTCACACTCGGTATACATAGATATATATGTGATACACATTTGATTCAAATATGATATGTATGTGATACACAAATGACACACAGTATGATATACATATCATCTTTTTCATGTTCATCTTCTACTTTGAATGTTCTATTCAAACTACCTCAAAAATCTACCAAACAATCCCAAAACTGCGATTTAAGACAACACTCACTCAAAAGAAAGCAAAAAAAAAAAAAAAAATTGTCCTACAAATAGCTAATTGGCAAATATTGATGATATTTTATGAATTGACTAATTTATACTTAATTATGAGCTGACATAACTGGTAATTTCCTAACAAAACAGACACTTTCATGAAAAATGAAATTAGAGAAATTTATTGATTTCAAAGGATATAGGGTTTAAGAACTCAAGACAATATAGTTTTGGTGGCTAGAGGACACCTAAATACGGAAATTGTACCAATTTAATATGAGTAAAAGAATATAATAATAATAATAATTAGGTATCCGTCATTTAGGGACAGATGATCCTAAATATTCTTTCTAAATTAAGCTCCATCATAAATATAATGTTTCAAGATTAGGTTATGGGAAAAGAACAATAATAATAATAATAATAATAATAATAATAATAATAATAATAATAATAATTAAGTATCTGTCACAAATGCTTATTTTACTTGTCTTAGATTAGGTTGATAAATTCTACGGTTATACAGTCGATCACCATACTTTTAGTATTATAAAGTGTTTGGTATCACAAAATTTATTTTTCATTTAAGATATCTTTTGGGGTTTGATTTGTGAGTAAAAATATTTTCTGAAAAGAACATATATTAAGATTATTATTAATATTATTATTATTATTATTAAGAGAAAATGCATAAAGACCACATTCAACTTGTCCCGGAACCACCCTATTCTTATTCAAAGGTGAAATTAGTACCTCCTTCAGAGGTGAGGTGGAAGAGAAACTAATGTCACCTTACTCAAAGCGCGTGGAAGACTGCGATAATGCAAAAAGCTACTTAAATTTTATATATGTTAATTTTTCATTGGTTGTTACGCTTAATAAGTTGTATTTGGTGTAATACTAACCCTTTTTATTTTTATTTTTCTGTTTTCTTTTCTTCTCCTTCCTCTTTCCTTTTCTTCTTTCTCTTTCCTCCATTGTCACAAGAGAGCAGCACCATACAATCATAATCGTAACAGAACAGACATTAAAGATTGATAGCACTTTCTACACGTATTTTATCATCTCCCCCACCCTCCAATTGTTCTTCACAGCTTGGCCGGAGCAAACAACCAAGGTGAAAACAAAAATCTAATATTTTATTGGATCTTTCTTAGCTTCCTCTTGCTTTACAATTGTGCTCTATACATTAACTATACTTTATATATTTATCTTTTGGCGAAGATGGAAGAAGAAAATTGACGAGAAAAACCCAAAAAGAGAGACCATTTTCTTTTCAATATGACTGTCAACTAGTTTCTCTTGCAAATGTTCCATCAAAAAATCTTTTTCTGAAAAAGTTATTTCTTTAGTTGTAATTTGGTTGCTCATGGAGATCCGACAAATATGACTAAAATTTCTGAGGCAAGCTGGAAAAGTTGATAAAAATGTTTGGAATATTTTTGAGGAGATAAAGAAAGGTTCGGTTGGGGGAGGGGGACGATTATTCCAATCAAAGAAACAAAATGAAAAAACTTGCGAAAATGCCACGTGTCAGCGCGTGTAAACATTACTTGGGTAGAATATGGTTGTGGCATTTTAAGGGTTAAATAAATTCATCTTGGATAAGGATAGGGTGGTAATAGGACACCTGTAAAATTTAAGTATGTAAATAATTTTTCAGGACAAGTTGAATGAGGTCTTTATACATTTTCTCTATTAATAATAATAATAATAAAAGTACAATTTTTTGAGTACTAAAGATAATTGATAAAATCTTAATATTAGTTGGAGCAAGTAATATAAAATTTGAAATTAATACAATTCCAAGAAAATTGACCTCTGCCCATAGACCATAAGTGAGGGAAATCATTCCTCTTTTGATGGAAAATATTTTTTCAATATAAATGTTAAAGATAACTTTCTCATAAAGAACTTTTTCCTGGAAGTGACTTCCGTGATACCAAAAACAAAACAAAAAATGTTGAGATATCGACTTTTGCGTTTTTATTTTATTTTATTGCTTTAGACAATACCTGGGGCTGAAGGACTTCGAATCATTTCATTAGGTGAATATTATGACAAGACATGAGTTGAAATTAGATTCTTAGATAAGAAGAAAACAAATATCACATTCAGCTATATTTCCGAAATCAAATGTTGATTTGGAATGTAACATAATTTTTTTTCTTTTTTTTAAGCATTATGAAGGAATAAGGACCTGTCTATTTCACATAAAAATAATTGGTAGAGCTTCACATCCATGAACTTATTTATTTATATATTTATTTACCGTATAATTTTCGTACATGAAAAGTTTTATGGGAACACCCCATCCCAATCTCCACCACTGCCCCTATAACTATCCGATCGGCCTTTTTGCTTTTTAGAACCATGTTTCTCTAAATAATACTTTCCGTGCATGTTTTTATTCATTTATGACTTGCGGGGATGGTTAGTTCAGGATTTGAAAGAGTTCGAGTTGAAATCGGAACACTTGGTTCCTAAAGTTGGCTTAAAGAGGGCAAGTTTGACTTCGGTTAATATTTTGAGTAAACGACCTCGGAATCGGGAGTTGAATGTTCCATTAGGTTCGTGTGATGATTTCAGACTTGATCGTACGTTGGATTGGATGACCCGAGAGCATTTTGGCACTTAATTGTGAAAGTTAGTTTTTTGAAGATTTTAAAAGTTCTTTATATTTGGTTTGGAACGGGTTTTGGTTATATCGAGGTCCAAACGGAATTCCGAGACCGATGATAGTTCCATAATGTCATTTAAGACTTGCACGCAAAATTTGGTAACATTCCAAATAGTTTAAGTACGTTTCGGCGCATTAGAAGTAAATTGAAGAACTTGAAGTTCATAAGTTTGATTCAATTGATTTTGGGGTGTGATTCTTAGTTTTAATGTTGTCTCTGGCGTTTCGAGAGTTTGAGCGAATCTGTTTTGTGATTTCATACTTGTGGGTATATTCGGGCGGGGCCCCAAGTGTCGATCGGACGAGGCTCGGACCAAGTTGGGAGTTTGAAGCAACAGTTGAAGCTCCCCAGATTTGTCATAATCGCACCTGCGGCTAATCAAGGGCAGCCTAGAAACCGCAAATGCGGAAGATTGGGCGTTGTGGTCGCAGGTGCGGTTAGACTCGCAGAAGAGACCCCTATTGTTCGCAGATGCGGAGACTGGCCATATGAGGGAAAGGCGCATCTGCGATGGCTTTTCGGCAGGTGCGAGACCGCAGATGCGACCAAGGCATCGCAGGTTCGGAAGTCGCTGAGCAATGAGGGGTCATTTAATACGGACTTAGAGGGTGTTTGGCTAAGCTTATAAGCTGGTCAAACAGGCTTATAAGCATTTTTTATCTTATCTACACGTTTGGTAAAATTAAAAGTGCTTATAAGTCAAAAATAAGCCAGAAGTCATAAGTTGGTCTCCCCCAATTTATCAAATTTCAGCTTATAAGCACTTGTGACGACCCGGCCCATCGTCACGTGAGTTACAGCCCGCTTTCCCTCATCTTATATTTTTCTATGCTTCATTGTCGGTATTGAGGTGATCGAGTCGAATTGGATTGGTTTTAGATGGAAATGAGACACTTAGTCTCTTTAAGGAAGGCTTGTTTTGGAAAAGTCAACCGGATGTTGACTATTGAGTTAGAGGGCTCGGATGTGATTTCCGGTGATTCGGCTAGCTTCGGGGGATGATTTGTAACTTAGGAGTGAGATCGAAGTTGATTTTGGAAGTCCGGTGTAGAATTATGCTTGAATTGGCGAAGTTAGTATTTTGGCGAATTCCAGTTGGTAGGTGAGATTTTGATCTGGGGGTCGGAATGGAATATCGAGAGTTGCAGTAGTTCCGTTAGGTGATTTTGGATGTGTGTGCAAAATTTCAGGTCATTCGGAGGTTTTTCGTCGGGTTTTTGATCAAATGCGTATCTCGAAAGTTTTTAAGAAATTTAGGCTTGAATCCGATGTCATTTAACGGTTTTAGCGCTGTTTGATGTGTTTTGATGATTGGAACAAGTTTGAATGATGTTTTAGGATGCGTTGGTGCCTTTGGTTGAGGTCCCGGGGGCCGCGGGGTGATTTCGGATGGCTAACGGGATGAAATTTGAGTTGAGGAATTGCAGGTTGTTGCTGGTATCTGATATTTTCGCTTCTGCGGAAATGGACCGCAGAAGCGTAACCTTTGTCGCACAAGCGAGCCCGCAGATGCGAATGGGCAATCGCAGAAGCGATTTTGGTCTGGAGGTGAAGTTCCGCAGAAGCGGAAAACTATGTCGCAAAAGCAGCCTTGGTTTTTAATGAAATTCCGCAGGAGCGGAATATAACCGCAGAAGCGGTAACGCGGAAGTGGGGATGGGGGCCGCAGAAGCGGAAACCCTTAGTGCCAGAAGGGTTTTTATATTCTTTTTTGGTTCCGCGAAGCTTATGTTATTTCCACCATTTTAAGCGAGCTTGAGAGCTATTGGACGGAATTGAAGGGGGATATCGACTAGGTGTGATTGGAGGTAAGTCCCTTGGCCTAAATACATGAAATTATGATAAATTTAACATAGAAATTGGTTGAAATTCATCAAAAGAGAGTGAAGCTAGGGCTTGGGAACTTGGTGATTTAAAAATGGAAGTTGAAGGGCCAAATGAACTCCGATTTTGGTAAATTTGATATGTATGGACTCGTGGCGAGACGAAAAATCCGGTGATGTAAATTTTGTAATTTTTCGAGAAGTGGGCTCAGGGCTCGGTTTTTGCCAACTTCGTGATTTTTGATAATTTTTGAGTCTTTTCGATTGGGTTATGATCCCTTAGCCTATTGTAATGTGTTCCTTGTGGTTTTGACCAGATTCTACGCATGAGGAGGTTGATTTGCGAGGCAAGCGCAAGGCGAGCTAGGATTTCGGCCGGCTTGAGGTGAGTAATGGTTATAAATGATGGTCTAAGAGTTTGAAACCCCGGATTTGCACTACGTGGTGCTATGTTAAGATGAGACACGCGCTGTATAATGAGTGTGGGATTTGTTACTGTTGGGGATTCGGACTCGGTCCATCCCGATTGACGACTCTACTGTATTTTTGACTGGGACTTAATTAATATCAATATACTTTGGGCTAGTTGCCACGTTTGGGGCCTTGTGCCGATCTGTAGAACCCTTGGGGGGTACGTTGTACTAGTTGACCTCACTTCACTTGTCAAAATCATACTCTCAGTCATGTTCTTAACTGTTAAATATAATATGAACCGGCTTTAGAAATTGGCAATCCAAATAAGGAATATCTGGGGTTGGAAACCCTGTCTTAGCTGAGTGGGCCCGAGAGTTGACTGAGAGGGGTCAAGGACCCATAGTGAGGGTATTTGATATATACCGGATCGGGCTGCACGCCGCAGTAGTGTGTGTGTGTGTATATATATATATATATATGGATCGGACTGCACGTCGCAGTAGTATATTATATGGATCGGACTGCACGCCGCAGTGATATATTATATGAATCGGACTGCACGTCGCAGTATTATAGCGCTTAGGATGTAGGAGCCCATCCGGAGTCTGCACACCCCCAGCAAGCGCAGTCGACTATTATTATTGGACTGGGCTGCACGTCGCAGCAGTTTATAAATATATATATACGGATCGGGCTGCACGTCACAGCAGTATAAGTAAATTACCAGACATTGAGAGGAGTAAATGAGTTTTGTACTGGATTGGGGGATATTCACCTGTTTTTCTTCATTTAGCAGCTGTTTTACTGCACCTACTGTTTTTATATAAAACTATGTAGTGTTTTTACGAGTTTTCTTATCTTCAGTCGTTATTTATTGCTATTACTCACTGAGTCGGAGTACTCACTTTACTCCCTGCACCATGTGTGCAGATACAGGTATCCCGGAGGCATAGTTGAGTTGTTTTGCTGCTGTCTAGACTATCACCGGAGTTATCAAGGTAGCTGCATGGCGTCCGCAGGACCCGATTTCTTCCCTTATCCTTTTTATTTTCGCATTCTAGACTTTTATATGTATAGGCTGCTACTCAGTTGTATTTAGAGGCTCTAGACTCGGGACACCAAATCTTTTGGGAGTTGTAACGGTACTTGTTATGATTTCCCGCATTGTTTTATCTATTATCACGGATTGAGATCATATTAATCTGGTAATTTAACTCTATTAATTGGTAATGAGATTCGTACATGGGTTGAGAGTGTTGAAATGGTAGGGCTTACCTAACATTGCGTTGGGCGCCATCACGACCGGGATTGGGGTCGTGATAGCACTTTAGGTTTGACCAAGATATTTACTATTCTATCCCTAAAATACTTCTTTTTAGAACAAAACTCTTTGTATACTCAGTTCTTCAGTTGCTTATTATTAATTTCAGCACTTTTATCCAAATACATAACTACTTATTTTTTAAATCAGCTTCAACACTTAAAAATATTTTTCAGTACCTAATGCTTATCAGCTACTCTAAATCAGCTAAGCCAAACGGGCTCTTAGGCCTTTTTTATCACATTTTTTTCCACTCTTGGGCGATTTGAGAGCTATTAAGGAAGGAATTTCGATCTATCTTTGTGAAGTAAGTAATTTTTACTTAACGTGAGTTTAATACATATATTATGGGTGGATTTCAACATGCAAATTTGTAAAATCATGGGTTTAGATGAAAAATCAAGGGTTTAATAAAAAATAAAATTTTACTACGAAAATGATTATGGAACTTCATAAAAATTATATATTTATATTCCTAAGGTTATGGGTCACAACTTTCTTCGAAAATTTCCAAAATTCGGCCATGTGGGTCCGGGATGGATTTTAGAAATCTTGCATTTTGGGTTGGATAATCACTTTAATAGTGGAGATATGAACTTTTGAGCATAGATTGATTAATTTATGTAATGTTTGACTAGATTCAAGTCGTTTGGCAGCAAATTTAGAGGTTTGAGCATCTTTTTGAACCGGAAAGTGGGCTTTGAGACGAGGTAAAGTCTCATTTCTAACATTGTAAGAGGGAATTAACCCCATAGGTGAATTAAATAAGAGCCCATTTAGATTGGCTTAAAAAATGGCTTTTAAGCACAAGTGCTTAAAAACAGCTTTTAAGTGCTGGAGCTTATTTTATAAATAAGCAGTTACATGTTTGGATAAAAGTGCTGAAGCTTAAAAAAAGCTGTTGAAGTATTTGGTAAACAATTGGTGGTAAGCACTTTTTCTTATTAAAAAGATAAAAATATAAAAATTTTGGTATTATAAAAATGAAGATGAAGAGGAAAGAAGAAGGTAATTTTGGTATTATAAAAACTTATAAGGGCAAGAAAGTAATTTTATTGGTCAAACTAAAATGGGTTTTAAGTCAAAATAAAAAAAGTTGGGGTCAGCCAACTTGTTGCTTTTTGGCTTTTTAAGCACTTTTTAACCTTTTTTTTAAGCAGCTGTTGTTGTTGTCAAACACTCCAAAAAATAAAAATGTACTTAAAAGCTGGTTTGTTTTAAGCCCATCCAAACACCCTCTAAATATGTGTACCTATTTTTGGAGGGAGGAGGGTACGTACGTACGAGGTGACGACAGTCCATACTTAGCTACTATTATGCTCTTGTCCAGTTAGTTTAGGACTCGTATCATGCTTTATTTGAAATGTTTGCGCACTTACTTGCTAATTTAATTGCTTAAATCATGTTGGAATTTGATAAAAGAACCGTAAAAGGTTAAATTCACTTACTTGAAGATTGAATGGAATACTTGACTGTAAATGAGAAAATTGTGTTTTCTTTAAAACTAATTACTATTTGTGGAACGAGCCGAACGCCTCGATAGCAGATAGATGCATCTATGGTTCATGCCGACCCTCGACAATGCACATTTTAAATATTTTATTGGATCGGGTCGTACGACCTCGACATAATTTGCGCATGATAATTCTTTGAAACTCTCCATAATTGATATTGCTTAAATGTCTTGAAGTGTAAGATGTTAAATGATGAAATTGAACTTGGAATTAATATTTGTGAAAGAAGAACTTATTATTTCCTGTTATTGAGCTTTCAGTGTTATTCATGAAATTCATGCTTAGTATAACATTTTAAATATATTATTGTTAGACCATAGTAAGTTCAAAGTCGACCCCTCGTCACTAACTCTTTGTGGTTAGACTGGATACCTTCTTGGTGCATGTTGTTTATGTACTCATACTACACTTTTATGCTTAATTGTACAGGATCTAAGGCAGGTACATCTGGTTACCTGTCCAGCGCGCATACTTGATCCTAGTTCAAGATTTCTCGGTGAGTTGCCCTCCTTCCGAGCCATTCAGCAGCATGCCGGAGTCTCTCTTTTTGTTTTGTTGTTGTCTATTCTATTTTCGGCAGTAGGATAGACATCTTTTGTATATTCTACTAGTTGCCCACATACTTGTGACATTAGATATTGGCACACACTAGTAGACTAGTGATTTTTGGATTCTGTTTCTATGGTTATAAATGTTTCTCAGTGCTTTCATTTATTAACTTAAACTAGTGAATTTTTCCGCGCTACGCGCGATCATAAAAAATATTATTTTGAATTTATAAAATGATTATTTCTTAATACTTAAACTCTTGAAATAATACAAATAGGTTTTATGTAATAAGAACATATAAAACATATCCAACTGTAAAGATTCATAGCAAGCAAAACCTAATTAATTTGAAATTATAGTATAGTTGTTTGATATAATTAATATTATAGTCTTTTCTCTTTTCGCTTGGTTTAAATAACTTTGGAGTATTATTATCATTATTAGCCTTTTATAAATCAAATCCTGGACACTGTAACCAAACCTCTTGTTATATTTGAAGTTGGACATTTCTAACGTGAACAATTGAGCAAAAATAAACTTAATACAATATGTGTGTGACTTTTTAATATATGCACTTTAGCTTTTATAATAGCAACTATTGTCACCCTAAAACTTTACAATGAGGTAATCAAACAGCCCTTCTTAGTTTTGATCCTGAAGCTAGGTATTTATGCCCACTTGATCGTTATATTTTTGCATAATTGTTTCAGTTATTGATGTGAATGACATGATGGATTGCTATGTAAATGAAAATATATACCTAATTTTGTCCCTCTCATATTAAAATTTATTTTTAGCATTCAAATATGCGTTTGTACTTTGTAGTGTTTATCACGTTATTCTTTTCCAATTTTGGATTTTTAATTAACTTTATTTTTTGAGAAAGTTGAGAAGTACAAGAATAGTCAGATATAGTACTTTATAACAACAAAGTTCTTGAGTTTTGTGTTATTAGCTTAAAAGAAAACAAATGAAATCATGCCATCTTAGCTCTATTGGCTAGAATTTTTATAACAAACTACTTCTTGGAGGCCATAAGTGCTTTCTTTTTTCCAAAAACACTTTTTTTTTCCTAACTTGAGGTGTTTGGCCAAGCTTATTTGGGGAAAAAAAGTGTTTTTGGGAAGAAGCAGAAGCAGTTTCAGAGAAGCAGAAAAAAGTAGCTTCTTTCCAAAAGCAGAAGCAGAAGCAGTTTTGACTTTTCTTCTTACCTTGAATACCCCTAACAAAATATAGTATATACCAAAATAACCCTTAAACCTAATAATTAGGATATTAATTTATAAATATTTTTTCTTATTTTTAGGAAAACTTTATAATATATAGTGACTTTAGGGGTG
>MU748607.1:108222-121146 GCA_026770625.1 Nicotiana glauca
ATTTTTTTAATTATTGCATATAATAGCAAAATTTTGAGATTATTTATTTACTTATAATATTAATTATTAAGTAAATCTATTCATGCCCTTATTCGTAATTTGACACTTAAAAGCATTTCTAAAAAGCTTGGCCAAACACAAATTATTTCTCAAAAGTGCTTTTCAGACTGATTAGCCAAACACAAACTGCTTCTCTCCAAAAGTATTTTTTTCAAAAGCACTTCTCAAAATAAGCTGAATTCTCCAACTTGGCCAAACACTCAAAAATTCTTTCGCATGCACTATTTTTACATTTTACCCCTCACAACTCACACTGTGCATGTAACATAACTTTATACTCCCTCAAATAAAAATTAATAAATTATACACTCAAATTCCAGTTCAGTTCTTCAAGATTAACATCAGGCACATTTAATTTGGATCTGATACAAAATTCACCCACAGAGGCGCAACTATTTAAACTCATGATACGCACAAAATTCACTCTACATGTTACCATACATTCGCACAGAAATTTCTCATCACCATTAATAGAGGAAAAACCCTAGAGCCGCTATCTAGACCCCATACTTCCCTGTTGCTAATCTTCACTCTCTACTCTAATAAATAAAGCCACCACTATACAATATTATTGGTCTAAATAATAAAATATTACAAAGGACAAATCCTACCTCAGATATCCAAATATGAGTGAGATGTCTCAGCTTCATTGTTGAAAAACTCGGCAGTAAATCATGACTCATAATTTTAATATTTCATCAAGAATACTAATCCAAACAGTAGAATATAGCATATTCAGGAACGCATTATCTTCTCTACAGAAATATGTCGTCAATACAACATTTTGGGTCTACCCGTACTGTCATCTATGTGATGACCTGCCATGTCATCACGCCACATAGATGACACTTGGCATATATTTTTGCCACATGGATGTGTTACATAAATTTGGGACTAAATCTTGGTAGAATATTCTAGAACTATGGAGAATTTCCTTGGGAAGCTCTAGATATTTATGCACTTGTAGGAAGGTTCTAGAGAAATATGGAGATTTCTCATGGAAGACCTTAGAATCCTATGGATTTTCTAGGAAAGTCCTTGGAATATTCTAGTCTTGTAGAGAATTCTAGAGAATGGACTTATTTGTAAATATGGAAGGACTTGTAGAACAATTATTATTTACATACTAGTCCCTAGGTGATTAGTATAAATAGGGGGCATTCATTTGTAATTCATCAATCAAGCAAACATTTCAAGTTCTCTCTAATACAAAGCTTCCTTTAGCAATTCTCTTGTGTTCTTTCTTCCATTCTCTTAGCGATCTTGAGTGTAGTAAGGCTGACTTGGCATAGCAAGAACGTGAGCAAGTTGTGCAAGATCGTGAGCAAGTTGTCAAGTGCCGCACGTGTACTTAGTTAAGAACTGAGGACGTGACAACGTGGTATCAGAGCGAGGTTTCAACTAAGGGAATGGCGAACGACGGAGAAATTAACGCTGCCAACACCCAAGCCAACGTCATCCAGGACGTTGCCGGCAAGAGCGGCCGTGGGAAAAAGAGGAATGCCACCAACAAGATCCCGGAGGTACCACCCGAGGTTGTGTCAAACAAAGGGCTTACATCCCAAGGATCATCTGCCACTGAGGCGAGCGAGGATGAAGTGGAGGTCCTGCCCGAGGACGTCTCGCTCGGTAAAGAGTGGGTGATGAGGATGAACGCGGGGATGGACGCCGTGGAGATTTTTGGCCAACGCTTGGGGAAGGTGGAAGGCACCCTTAGCGTTCTTGAAGGGCACACTCTTGAAGAGATTGAGAGTATCCGAAATGACTTGGAGGGACGTACACAGACCGAGATGGAACTAAGGCAAACCATCACTGCCTTAGAATGCAGACTCATGGAGGCTTTGAGTACTATCGATGCTATGAAGGAAAAGATAGATTCACTCGAGGAGCATGTCAATGCTGGCGTGACCGAGGTAGCCAGCAATGTTATGGTGACGAGAGAGACCAAGATCGATGCTCCCAAACCACCGATGTTCAAAGGTGTTCGTGACGCACAAGAAGTGGAAAATTTCCTTTGGCACTTGGAGAACTGCTTCAGGCACGGCAAAGTGAGGGACGACGAGGCCAAGATCAACACTGCGGTATTGTACCTCTCAGAGACTGCCATGCTTTGGTGGAGAAGGAAGATGGCGGACGCGGATAAAGGTCTATGTACTATTAACACATGGGATCAGTTCAAAGCCGAGTTCAAGCGACAATTCTTTCCAAACAATGTCTTGTACGAGGCAAGGCGCAAGCTTAGGGAATTGAAGCAAACAGGGAGCATACGTAACTATGTCAAGGATTTCACTACCCTTATGCTTCAAATCCCCAACCTGACCAACGATGACTTGTTGTTCCACTTCATGGACGGGTTGCAAAATTGGGCTAAGCAGGAGTTGCAACGCCGACAAGTCACTGATATAGACCAAGCTATAGTAGAGGCCGAATCATTGATGGATTTCAGGCATGACAAGCACGACAAAGGCAATGGCAAGGAGTCAAAAGTTAACAATGTCAAAGGTGGGGGAGATCGTGGCAAAGGCAAGGAGATACATCAACAATACTCCAAGACTCAAGATTCCAAAAAGTCGAGTGGTCGTCAGGGTTACGCCGAGAAGAAGGCACAGGCCGAGAAAAAGGGATGCTACATATGCGGAGGGCCGCACGGCTTTAGGAATTGTCCTGACCTAAAGAGCCTCAGCGCCATAGTCCGTGAACGAAAGGAGCAGCCGCAAGGAGAGAGTTCGGGAACTGCACAGCTAGGTATGATCGGATTATGTGGTGCTGTCACAAAGCAAGCTATCCAACCTACCGAGAGTGGCAATCAGTACGTGGATCTCACCATCAACAACAAGCCCGCTCGTGCAATGGTGGATACTGGAGCAACTCATAATTTTGTGACTGAGGCTGCGGCAAAGAGACTAGAATTGAAGCTTGCCCCAACCAACTCTCGCGTCAAGACCGTGAATGCCGAGGTACAAAATGCTCGCGGGATAGCTAATGGAGTAGGTGTCAAATTGGGAACTTGGAAAGGTATGACAAACTTTACCGTAACCGCTATGGATATATTTGACATCATACTGGGGCAAGAGTTCTTTAGACATTGTCATACTTTGATCGACCCCTACCTCCAACGTCTTTTGGTTATGGAGCGAGAAGGAGCTTGCATGGTACCTACAATGACTATGCCACACGGACAAATCCAAGCACAAATCTCAGCTATGCAGATTGTCAAGGGGATCAAGAAGGGGGAGCCAACATTCGTGGCAACCATTACAAGTCTAGAAGAAGACAAGAGTTTTCAAGAGACATTGCCGCCTTGCATAGAGAAGCTGCTTGAGGAAAACAAAGATGTCATGCCCGAGGAGTTGCCTAAGCACTTGCCGCCTAGGCGAGAGGTGGATCACAAGATTGAGTTGGAGCCAGGGGCTAAGCCACCTGCATTTGCCCCATATCGTATGGCACCGCCCGAACTAGAGGAGCTCAAGAAACAATTGAAAGAGTTGCTGGATGCTGGTCACATTCGCCCATCAAAGGCACCTTTCGGCGCACCGGTATTGTTCCAGAAGAAGAAGGATGGATCGTTGCGCTTGTGCATAGACTACCGAGCACTTAATAAGGTTACAGTGAAGAATAAGTACCCGATCCCGCTCATTGCTGACTTGTTCGATAGACTTGGGCAAGCCAAGTACTTTACCAAGGTGGATCTTCGAAAGGGCTACTACCAGGTACGCATTGCTGAAGGGGATGAACCAAAGACAGCATGTGTGACAAGATATGGAGCCTTTGAGTGGTTGGTGATGCCCTTCGGCCTAACCAATGCACCGGCCACATTTTGCACTCTTATGAATAAGATTTTTCATCCCTACCTTGATCAGTTCGTGGTAGTCTACCTAGATGACATAGTCATCTACAGCAACAACTTGGAGGAACACATGGAGCATTTAAGGAAAGTTTTCCAAGTCTTGCGGGAGAACGAGCTATACATCAAGAAGGAAAAGTGCGAGTTTGCACAATCAAAGGTGCACTTCTTGGGCCATGTCATTAGCAATGGCGAGCTACGCATGGACGAGGCTAAGGTACGTGCTATCCAGGAGTGGGAGGCACCTTCAAAGGTAACTGAGTTGAGATCCTTCCTTGGCCTTGTTAACTACTATCGTCGGTTCATCAGTGGCTACTCAGCAAAGGCCGCACCATTGACCGAGTTGCTAAAGAAGAACAATCCATGGGTTTGGACAGAGCATTGTCAAAAGGCCTTTGAAGGCCTTAAGGCAGCTATAACAAAGGAGCCAGTCTTGGCACTACCTGACTTTGCTAAGACATTTGAGGTACACACAGATGCCTCAGACTTCGCCATTGGGGGTGTCCTGATGCAGGATAAGCATCCCATAGCATTTGAGAGCCGCAAGTTAAATGAGACGGAGCGGCGTTACACGGTGCAAGAGAAGGAAATGACTGCAATTGTGCATTGCCTTCGTACATGGAGACATTATCTGCTCGGGTCGAGGTTCGTGGTCAAGACCGACAATGTGGCTACTAGCTACTTTCAGACGCAGAAGAAGCTCACGCCAAAACAGGCTAGGTGGCAAGACTTCTTGGCCGAGTTTGATTATGTGCTAGAGTACAAGCCGGGCAAAGGTAATGTTGTAGCTGATGCCTTGAGCCGGAAAGCCGAGCTTGCTGCCATCACTTCAGCAACTTGGGACATTCGTGAGGCTATAAAAGAAGGCATGCAACATGATCCAGCAGCCAAACAACTTATCGAGTTAGCCAACCAGGGCAAGACGAGACGTTTTTGGGTAGAAGATGACCTATTACTTACCACGGGTCGGCGGGTCTACGTGCCTAAGTTTGGAGACATCAGACGGCGGATAATAAGGGAGAGTCATGATACAATGTGGGCTGGTCATCCAGGCCAACGTCGCACTAGGGCCTTGGTTGAGTCAGTCTACTATTGGCCACACATGCGAGATGACATAGAGTGCTATGTGCAGACTTGTCTTGTCTGTCAACAGGACAAGGTTGAACAAAAACAACCCGGAGGACTTTTGGAGCCATTACCAGTTGCAGAGCGTCCATGGGAGAGCGTGACTATGGACTTTATCACTTGCCTACCGAAGTCCGACGGTTATGGTACTATTATGGTGGTCGTGGATAGATTTTCCAAATATGCCACTTTCATGCCCGCCTCACCGGGTTGCACAGCTAAGGAAGCCGCCAAGTTATTCTTTAAGAACGTGGTAAAGTATTGGGGCTTACCAAGGCATATCATCAGTGATCGAGACCCCCGCTTCACTGGGAACTTTTGGAGAGAGTTGTTCGACATACTAGGCACGGAACTGCACTTTTCTACTAGTTTCCACCCACAGACGGATGGACAAACGGAACGGGTCAATGCCTTACTGGAATGCTACTTGAGGCATTATGTAAGTGCGCACCAGAAAGATTGGGCAAGGCTCCTAGACATCGCCCAATTCTCTTATAACTTACAGCGGAGTGAGTCCACGGGGCGGACACCATTTGAGCTAGCCACAGGTCAACAACCACAAACTCCACATTCATTACCAGCCGCCTTCGAGGGAAAAAGTTTGGGGGCTTATCATATGGCTAAAGGATGGGAGGAGCAGCTCGACACTGCTAAGTCCTACTTGGATAAGGCAGCTAAGAAGATGAAGAAATTTGCGGACCGTAAGCGGCGTCCCACAGATTATAGGGTTGGGGACATGGTCATGGTGAAGTTTAACCCAAGGCAATTCAAGGCACTACGGGGCATGCATCAGAATTTAATTCGCAAGTATGAGGGGCCATTTAAGATCGTCGCCAAGATAGGCAAGATCTCATACAAGCTTGACATGCCGTCGTATCTTAAGATCTACCCTGTTTTCCATGCGAGCATGCTTAAGCCATATCATGAAGATAAGGATGATCCGAGTAGGGGCCAATCAAGTCGAGCGCCAATGACTATCACCGCCTCGCATGATCGGGAGATTGAGGCTATCATAGATTACCAAGCCAGGCGAAAACAAGGGCAAAAAGCCACTGCTATGTTCCTCGTCCATTGGAAAGGGCAATCACCGGAGGAGGCCACGTGGGAACGATATGAAGACTTGTGGCAATTCAAAGATAAGATCCGAGAGTTTATGCAACAGCATTGCGCCGCGGTCGTCGCAATATTAGGTGGGGGAGAGTGTGATGACCTGCCATGTCATCACGCCACATAGGTGACACTTGGCATATATTTTTGCCACATGGATGTGTTACATAAATTTGGGACTAAATCTTGGTAGAATATTCTAGAACTATGGAGAATTTCCTTGGGAAGCTCTAGATATTTATGCACTTGTAGGAAGGTTCTAGAGAAATATGGAGATTTCTCATGGAAGACCTTAGAATCCTATGGATTTTCTAGGAAAGTCCTTGGAATATTCTAGTCTTGTAGAGAATTCTAGAGAATGGACTTATTTGTAAATATGGAAGGACTTGTAGAACAATTATTATTTACATACTAGTCCCTAGGTGATTAGTATAAATAGGGGGCATTCATTTGTAATTCATCAATCAAGCAAACATTTCAAGTTCTCTCTAATACAAAGCTTCCTTTAGCAATTCTCTTGTGTTCTTTCTTCCATTCTCTTAGCGATCTTGAGTGTAGTAAGGCTGACTTGGCATAGCAAGAACGTGAGCAAGTTGTGCAAGATCGTGAGCAAGTTGTCAAGTGCCGCACGTGTACTTAGTTAAGAACTGAGGACGTGACATCTAGCTTATATTTTTCATGTAGCATTCTGACCGAATGACTATAAATTTATGTCGATACTTCCACATATTTTAGGTAGGAAACATCTCTATTTCCCCCGAAGAATTTTTAGAATTTCCACTACTTAACTTTTATGTTACCTCTGATCGTCAAATTAAATGTAAATAACTCATTCTCCTCTCTTTCAAATAATGGGCTTTTGGTTCTGTCGGTACTTAAAATTCTGTTACTGTAATATAGGTGAAGCAAAAGGAGGATGAACGAACTGATTGATTCTGGGCCTGTATTTATAGAATCGTGATCCGGATGCATACTTAGAAGAGAAAATCTCACTTTATATCCATGGCCCCCAAACTATTTACCCTTTAATACCCATACCCAAACTATTTACTAATCCTACCCATGGCCCCCAAACTATTTACCCGCACTTCTTCTTCCTCATTTTACCCACGTACAATCTACCACCTTCAACTGATTATAACTCATCACCTTCTTCTTTTTCTTCAACTTCCTCTTCTTCTTCGGCTGACAATGCAACTTCTTCTTCGTCATCATCTTGGACAACCTCAACTCCATCAGACACAAAAGCACAAGTGCTCAAAAAGATTGAAGAGCGATAAAGAGAAGTCTTCAAAAGTGATGCTAAATTATGCTATTTAAATTTTACATTATTACATCATGGTCAGTAACAAAAAAAATATCCATTGTCAGCAAGCCCCAGGATTCTCTCTGATCTCCACTTGTTTTCCTTCAAATCGTAGAATAAAATCCTATTTATTGCATCACTCTATGGTTTCGTGAATGCTATCTCCTTCTTGTCAGTAGTACTAGTATATCTGCGATAGTGCGATGTACTGCAAATTCCCACATGTTACTTTTGGAGGAATGACAATCTCAGACTGCCTTATCTATTCTCCTATTTCTGGACTTTGTAGAATCCAAACACGCATATAATCACATGTGACGTCAATGGATGCTAATTTACCCATTTCTTCTCGAGATGGGAAATGGGCTTTCAGTTTTGTTGAGTTTATCTTGAAGTTGAAGTGAGTATTATAAGTGCTTAAGGAAATATGATCTATTGAGAATTTAGGCTTTCGAGTGAAGAGATATAGTGAAGAAGTAGATGTTGTAGCAGCAATAGAGAAGCAAGAACCTGACATTTTTTGTACCGAAGAACCAGTTCGGGGTGATGCTTCCATGGTCCTACCATTGTTGGGCTTGAAGCTCAATTTTATTTTTGAAGATTTCTTGTTTGATTCAAAGTGGGTGCTGTTAAATATTGCTTATAGTACATTCTGAAATTTCATGCTGAAATTTGATAGCATTTGGAGCTAATTTAAGGTGATTGAGATCGAAATTTTTAGTTGAAAATCGAAGAAGAACACAGTTACAATATACCGCTATGGTATACAATATGTTGCAGGAGTATATAGTAATTTGCAACACTATACTATTATAGTTTACAAAACAGTATACCGCTACAGTATACTAATATAATATAGGAGTATATAGTTATACTGCAACAGTATACTATTATAGTATATAATATACTGCTATGGTATACTGTAATAATATGCAAGATACTGTAACAATATGATATAATAGTATATAATATACTATAATAGTATACTTATTACCTGTAAATTCACTTGTCTTTTCCCTTTTAATTAATTTTAAGCTTTTACCCAAGCGTGAGGGGCAAACTGAAAATGAAAAAAATAAAAAATAAAAAAATTATAGTATGTAATACGATGTAATGGTATTGTCACGACCCAAAATCCACTAAGGGTCGTGGTGGCACCGAACACCTATGTCAGGCAAGCCAACTAGAATACTTGATTAAATTCTCGTTATAACAATTTTGAAAATATTTCTTTTATACGATTTAAACAAGACTCTGTATATTCCTCCGAATAAATAATGAAATATTTAAACAACTTTTAAGATTTCCAAACAATCCAAATACATCCCCAGAAACCAGTGTCACAAGTATATGAGCAACTACTGATAAGAAAGATAAAGTACAATACCTATCCGAAATACAGTGGAAAGGGAATAAGATACAAAATGCTAAAAGGAACTACAGTAGCCGCGGGTCGCTTCGAACAGTGCAGCTCACCTAGTTCCAGCGTCATCCATGCTACTACACCCAATAGGCTGCTAGAGGTATATATACCTATGCAACAAAATACACAGAAGTGTAGTATGAGTACGTAATCAAAGTGTACTCAGTGAGTGTCCCGCCTAATCCCGAAGGGGTAGAGACGAGATGGTCAACTTGACACTCTCTAATAGTCCAATGATTATTTATCCTTTATATACATATTAAATAGTGGATTTATTTTATAGACATGATTTTAATCCAG
The DNA here is from genome assembly GCA_026770625.1 of Nicotiana glauca. NCBI lineage: Eukaryota > Viridiplantae > Streptophyta > Magnoliopsida > Solanales > Solanaceae > Nicotiana > Nicotiana glauca. The sequence goes on from MU748607.1 coordinate 117,388, forward strand.
ATAGAGGAAACAAGTAAACACATAATTCTTTCATAGGAAAATTTTCAAGATTTCCTTTCATTATTAACAAAATGATCTCGAGCCATAGTGAGGCATGTAACGACTTAAATAAGTCCAGGCAGCAATACAAGCATGCGCAAATCATACCGAGGCGACGACCCGATCCAACAGAAATAAATGTGCACTTGTCGAGGGTCGACGACGCGCCTATAAATGCATCTATTAATCTGCCGAGGCGTTCGGCCCGTTCCAAAATAAACACACACAGACAGACAATTAGTCAAGAAGTCAACATGGAGCAATTATCCAAGAAAGGCCAATTCTCTTTAATAATTTGAGAAAATGAAGCTTACATTTTTTAGAAATTCATTTATTAATTTAACGTGATTTAAACAATTCAAGACATCAATGGGTTCACATTTAATTCAAATATAACATGCTATTGGGTCCTAGACTACCCGGACAATAAAATAATAGTAGCTACGCACGGACGGTCGTCACCTCGTGCGTATGTAGCCCTCACAAATAGGAGCACATACCCAATTTAACTCACTTATGGGGTAAATTCCCCCTCGCAAGATTAGAAAGGAGACTCACCTCGCTCCGAAGACTCATAACCGGCATTTCTACATTCTTATGAAGACTTGCACCAATTCACAATGCTCCAAAACTAGCCAACGATCATATAACTCCATTAATACATACTCAATTATACTTTACAACCCAATTTCTAAAAATTCCTAACCCCGAACGAAAAGTTGAAAAAAATGCCCTCGGGCCCACGTGTCTGGATTCCGAAATTTCTCGAAGATAAAATTTACCCATGAACTCACAAACTCAAATATATAATTTTCTCTTAATTCCATACTCAAAATCATGGTCAAAATCCAAGAACATTGATTTTCTAGGTCTTCCTCTAACCCTCAATTTTCTACCCATTTACATGCTAAAATCCATACATAATCAATGTATTTAACTCATAATAGGTAGGATTAGCTTACCTTATCATTGATGAATGAAATCCTCTCTTGAATCCTCCAAGAATCGCCCAAGCCATGAAAAATGTGATAGAAATGGCCAAAATCCGACTTTTAAAACAACCCTCTGCCTCTAGGCTACTTCCGCTTCTGCGGAGAAAATCCCGCTTCTGCGGTCCCGCTTTTATGGATCAATAGCCACTTCTGCGGCTTCCACTGGACCTCTCCATTTTGCTTCTGCGATCAGCCTTCCGCAGATGCGGTCCCGCCTCTGCGGAACCTTGACCGCATCTGCGGTCCACACGCCCTTGGTCAATTCTGCTTCTGCATCTCCCTCTCCGCTTCTGCGGTCCTGGCTGCCCTCACGCTCAACCGCTTTTGCAGCTTCATCCTCGCTTCTGCGGTCCCATTTCTGCAGAAGCGAAAATACCTGCAACCAGATCCCTTCAGCTATTCTTCAACTTCCAAAATTTGATCTGTTAGCCACCCGAAATCCACCCGAGGCCCCCGGGACCCCAATCAATCACACCAACCAACCCCAAAACACATTACGGACTTGTTCGAGGCCTCAAATCACATCAAACAACACTAAAATCATCAATCGACCTCCAATCCAAACTTTATGAACTTTGAACTTTCCAACTTCTGCTTCCGTTGTTTGAACCTACCAAATCATGTTCGATTGACCTCAAATTTTGCACACAAGTCATATTTGACATTATGGACCCACTCCAACTTTCGAATCAAATTTCGACCCCGATATCAAAAAAAGTCCACTTCCGGAATGACCTACGGACCTCCGAATTCACTTCCGATCGCGCTCCTGACTCCAGAATCACTATACGGAGCTACTCCCAGTCTCGGAATTCCAAACGGACATCGATAACGCTGAAATGCACTCCAATCCAAACATATGAAATTTCTTCCAAAATGTTAACTTCCACAATATGCGCCAAAACGCTCCCGGGTCATTCAAAACCCAATCCGGGCATACGCCCAAGTCCGATATCATCATACGAACCTGCTGGAACCTTCAGATCTCGATTCTGAGGCCGTTTACTCAAAGATCCAATCCTAGTTCATTCTTTCAACTTTAAGCTGCTCGAATGAGAATTTTCATTTAAATTTAACTCCAATCTTCCTGAATTTAAATTCCGACCATGCGAACAAGTCACAATGCCTCATGACCTCAGACTGTTGAACGACATGCTAGGGCTCGAAACGACCGGTCGGGTCATTACATTCTCTCCCACTTAAACATACGTTCGTCCTCGAACGTGCTGAGAACTATACTGGAGTAGTCTGAAATCACTGTTTAGCACCTCATGCACCTTCCCGTGCTACCACAACTTAGTTGAGCACATTAGCTCGATAAATTCTGAAGATACTCCCCTTTATTCAAGCAAATAAGCCTTAGATCCCAATTCCAGCATCCGAAATTCTATGCCAGGCCTGTTTCGAGCATACGATCACCGTATTAATCACTATATGTTGTACTCAAACATGACTACATAACTCTACCGAATTCACACTTTGCATCACTTTACTCATATGACCACAATAACATTTCTGTTTGAATTAATCGAAATTCCACGAATCCGATGCTCCCATTGCACCTCATGACCTACATAGGTCTTAATCTAACTATTACAATACCGCCACGACGGATGAGATGTGCTCAAATTCATAATCAACTACCGAGTGAACCAATTATTGAGTCTATACTTCTGACAAGAAATATTACCACATTCTTAACCTAATAATGACCTTTCCTCCTTAATCTACTTCATATAATCAGATTGCATTGATCTTAAATCCCATAATCTTGTCTCACCCAGTACGAACTGCTCAGGCAATAAGCCACTCCGAATGCGATCAAAAGTCTCATATGATGCCACAATATGCCAGTAGGCCACCAATCCGAACTCAACACAAACAGGAAATCGAAATCTGGAAGGAATTACCTAACCTCCATGCTAATACAGATTTTCCTTAGAAGATAGGAAGCGAAACACACCCAAAAAATAACATATAGAGGACCAGACTTGACATCACACTGTTGCGGCGCGCAACCCGATCCAAATAACATACCCATGGCGGCGTGCTACCCGATCCACACATAGATCTCACATAAGGAGATTGCACTTCGAGCTAAATCTACTCATTACAATAAAAATATCGAATTTCGATCGTAAGCACGCCAAGTCTATAATACCATCCCTGAGAAAACACATAGCGCTATAGGCTACAAAACTCAAGCACAAATGAACAAGATCTAAATCTCAAGAGTCATCCTGCTCACATAACATCATCGCAACGCGGAACCTCAACACATAAGAATTTACTAAGCCGTCTCATAACTCATACGGTGCAATACATCATTACCTGGAATAGCTAATGACAAAATAACACCTCGACGGTTCCTCCATACAGAACGCTCGCTGAAACGAACACAATTGGCTTGATATAAAGCCATGTTCACAAATAAATCAATCCACCGATCTCAAGCCGATTTTATGATTGCAGCAACTTGGCCAATGACCTTTCAAAGGTCCGTAGTAACCTCCCTTTTGCCTCATATCAAGTAGGGCTAACCATCATAACCAGAGTAACCTCCTCAGTTCATAACCCAATATGCAAAGTGCCATCCAGGCATAAATTCTCAAATTAATGATATTACCACAATCCTCATACTTTGTTTAAATATTTAGCCAATCAAGTGACTACATGTCACACTTATACAATCTTCCCGTGGGACACGCTCCCACAATCTTCCGAAATA
>MU748607.1:121327-142608 GCA_026770625.1 Nicotiana glauca
ATAGCCCTTCCGGAATCCGCTTCCACTTAACAAGCCATAACAGAAGAATGCCCCTGATAAATCATCAATCACGGCGGCCGACAGGCCTCACATGTACCTCCACAAATCATACACATAACTTGATCTCGCGGACCGAACTGATCACTGGACCCGATATGGTTTCAACCATAGCTAATCAATTTCCCTTCTTCCAATTCCTCCTTGCTTGCCTTAAACATAAGACTAACTCCATTCAACATATAACATACTCCATCTACACTCACCCCGAGTGTCCTTGAATCACGAGACCAGGCTGTCTCAATTCTCACGAACTATTTCATAACTCCCAAATGCTACACCACAAGTCAAACATCCCGGAACATTCTGTGCCTCTTCTTATAAAATGCTACAAAGCTTGATTCTTAATTGCACCTACAAGCTCGACATCATTAGGCACCACACCTTACCTCTTGAATTTACTAGGAACGTTACTGAGAGCTACCCGCTCTGACTTGGTCCCGAATATAATCAACTCCATGAATCTTCTAGCACATTAATACCCTCTCAACGAAGCACCTGGCAGAACCACTCCCCTTTAAACCCGCTTATATACAAGGCATAAATTCTGAATCTTTTTCCAAGTTTGAACATGAGCCCATAAGGCTAACCATAGCATATCCTTAACAATTCCTCCGCTCAATTTACTACTTATGGTCTTTCTCGTAGCTGAATTAATCCATCAATATGCTAATAACCAGAAATCATGCAAGTAGTTAATCATACAGCACAATCATAAGTGGTGGGACTCTCCCACTTAGCTTGAAGCCATCATTTCACCATTCTTGAGTTCACCCGACCTTTTTACCTCTTATTGACATAACCTCGCGCCATAAGTTATCAAAATTTCTCGAAATCTTTTTGTACATACATATATTTCATATTATGAGACATCATCCACATTCACACGATCGATCACTTCGTTGAACAACCAATATAATTCCTTGCAGAAGCTTCGCCAACCACGCGGCCGCTAATCTGCTCACGGGGAATAACCCACCTAGGGGAATCACCTCCCGACATCTTCCCACGCCGCTGCACGGGGTACCTTCACTATGAAACCAATAGCCCATCCTAATTCCGAGCTCACCTTCCAGCTGCACAAGTCCATTCGCCCCTTGCGGACATCAATTAAATATACGGCAACATCCTTCCAAATTTAGGTTTATGGTGCACCCTCCTCATTTCAAGCAGCTCATTTCCGCCATATCAATCTTCTGCCGCATAATAGCCCATACTTCACATCATACCCACAGGATTCAATCACCAATAATTAAAATCCCCAATTCGATCTAAACTCTCTTTAAGGCGCGTAGTCTTCCTACTACCAAGCCCATATGCACCCCCCGCCACTCTCCCACTTTGGCAAAACTCATTGTGATGACTCGGCCCCTCGTCACGTGATTTAACATCCCGTTTCCCCCATATTATGTTCTTCTATGATTTAATATCAGTGTTTGAGTTGATCGGATAGAGTTAGATTGGTTTTAGCTGGAAATGAAGCACTTAGCTTCTTAGAAGGAAGCTTGTTGTGAAAAAGTCAACCGGATGTTGACTACGTAGTTAGAGGGCTCATATGTGAGTTCCAGTGGTTCGGTTAGCTTCGGGGGATGATTTGTGACTTAGGAGAGCGATCGGAATTGAATTTAGATGTCCGGTGTAGAATTAGGCTTGAATTGGCGAAGTTTGAATTTTGGCAAATTCCAGTTGATAGGTGAGATTTTGATCTGAGCGTCGGAATGGAATTCTGATAGTTTCAGTAGCTTCGTTAGTCGATTTTGGATATGTGTTCAAAATTTCAGGTTATTCGGACGTCGTTTGGCCGGGTTTTTGATCGAATGTGAGTTTCGAAAGTTTTAGTTTAACTTAGGCTTGAATCCATGGTGAATTGAGGATTTTTGTGTTGTTAGACGTGTTTTGTTGTTTGGAATAAGTTCGTATGATGTTATGGGATGTGTTGGTGATTTTGGTTGAGGTCCCGGGGACCTCGGGTGAGTTTCGGATGGTCTATCGGGAAGTTTGAGACTTGGTAAAATTGCAGAAAATTACAGCAGCTGTAGCAGTGAGATTTGTTCACTGCGATCGCGAGGGTAAGGCCACGATCACATAGAAGGTTTTTTTGGGAGCCTGAGTTTTGTTCTTCGCGTTCGCATCCTGGGTCTCGCGTTTGCATAGTTCTGAGTTTTTGTTCTTCGCACTCGCATCAGAAGGGACGCGATTGCGTAGCTTTGGAAGGCAAGTCAACGTGATTGCATGGTCAATGTCGCATTCACATAGGGTAATTTTGGGCATGGAGAATTTGTGCTTCGCGATCGCGGGCCTGGGGCCGCGATCGCATAGAGTAAATCACTGACAGAAGGCTTTTTAAGGATATTTCATCCGCGACCTATCTCATTTTTCCTCCATTTTTACACCACTTTGAGAGCTTGTTGATAAATTTTGAAGGGTATTTCGACGGGAAGTGATTGGAGGTAAGTCTTGTGGCCTAGAAACACCATTTAATTGAAGATTCATCCTTTAATTCTCTGAAATTTGGGTAAAAATTGAAGAAGTTAGGGCTTGGTTTTTGAAATGTAAATTTGGGATTTGACGTCCCATTTGAACTCTGATTTTGATGAACTTTATATGTACGGACTTGTGGCGAGACGAGGAATCCGATGATGTGAATTTCGTAATTTTTCGAGAAGCGGGCCCGGGGCTCGGATTTTGTCAACTTCGTGTTTTTGGGTGTTTATCGAGTTCTTTCAATTGGGTTATGTCCTATTAGCTTATTATAACCTATTCCTTGTAGTTTTGGTTAGATTCTACACTCGAGGAGGTCGATTTGTGAGGAAAGTGCAAGGCGAGCTAGGATTTTGGCCGGTTTGAGGTTAGTAATGGTTATGAATGATGTACTGAGGGTTTGAAACCCCGTATTTGCACTATACGGTGCTATGTTGAGATGAAACACGCACCGTGTGATGAGCGTGGTGATGTTACTGCTTGGGACTCGGACTTGGTCCATCTCGATTGATGACTTACTGTACTTTTGACTGAGACCGAGCTTATATCTGTATATTTTGGGCTAGTTGCCATGTTTGGGGCCTTGTGCCGATCTGTAGAATCCTTAGGGGAGCCTGTTGAGCTAATTAACCTCACGTTGCCTGTCGAACACATACTCTCAGTCATGTCTTTAACTGTATAACATAATATAAACCAGTATTAGTAATTTTCACTCTAAATGAGCAATACCTAGGGTTGAATACCCTGTCTTAGCTGAGTGGGCCCGAGAGGCCAAGTCTATATTGACTGAGAGGGGTCAAGGACCCCATAGTAAGGGTGTTTGATATATACCGGATTGGGATGCACGCCGCAGCAGTATATACATATACATGTATTGGATCAGACTGCACGACGCAGTAGTATATTATATATGGATCGGACTGCACGCCGCAGTAGTATATTATATATGGATCGGACTGCATGCCGCAGTGATATATTATATGGATCGGACTGCATGTCGCAGTATTATAGCGCTTGGGCTGAAGGAGCCCCTCTGGAGTCTGTACACACCCCCAGTGAGCGCAGTCGACTATTATATTGGATCGGGCTACGCGTCGCAACATTATATATATATTATATTGGATCGGGCTGCGCGTCGCAGCATTATATATACTATATTGGATCGGGCTGAACGTCGCAGCAGTATTAGGTGTGGATCGGGATGCGCGCCGCAGCAGTGTTGGTAAATTGTCAGACCATAGGGGATTTTACTAGTTTTCCCTGATTAGCGGATATTTACTGCATTTACTGTTGGTTATAGAACTGTGTAGTTTTCTTACAGGATTTCTTATTTTTAGTTGTTATTTATTGCTATTACTCACTGAGTTGGAGTACTCACTTTACTCCCTGCACCCTGTGTGCAGATACAGGGATCCCGGAGTCTTAGTTGAGCTTATCTGTTGCTGCCCAATTCAGTATCGGAGTCATCGAGGTAGCTGCCGGCGTCCGCAGGACCCGATTTGTCCTCTTATTTTTCCTTTACTTCTGCATCTAGTTTTCCTCTGTATAAGACATTGATCAGTTGTATCTAGAGGCTCAGAATTGTGACGCCAGATCTATTGGGTTGTTATTACTGTTATTATGGTTTTCGCACTATTTTATTATTAACAAACCGAGAGTTTATGCTTAATTGGTATTTTTAAGTTTAATAATTGGAATGGAAATGTTCAATGGTCGGGCTTGCCTAACAAGGTGTTGGGCGCCATTACGACCGGTGTTTGGGTCTGACACTCATCTCCTTAATCGGTCACTCAACCTTGCTCCTCATACTTGGCCTTCTAGAAATTTTAAGCACCACCTGGCACTTCTCGATTGTACTTCCTCATATTTTGCTGCTCAATTTTCGCCTTAAATAACATCTATCTTCGTGGCACTTAAACCCATCATTGCTACTAACTTTAAACCTTTCCAAAGGTCATCTTTATCGAGCCATCAACATTAGAAATTCTGATTCGATCTTAAACCACCGCATCATGCGATATCTGACAGTTGTACCTCCAATATTATTTCACCACACCCTGCCATAAAGGCGAATTGTAGTAGATTATAATGCCAACAACTTAGTACGTTCAATCAGGACCACGACACCCTCTCATAAAAGAAAGCTCAGTCACGCTTGCAAATACCAAGCCTCATTACTTCCACCAGCCCACACCTGACCATCCTTAGTTCGATTGACTTTCCCCTGTCGGGAATAAAATACTGAATCCCTTGATTACACGCTGAGTAAACCTCCCTTCAGTTCATTCACTGCCCCGAAACATGGGCAACACCCTACCATTACAACAATACTGCGGAATAATCGCTCATAAGCATCATGGCAACCTGTGCCTAGACCCAAGGCTCTTAGAAGTTCTGTTACTGAGCTGAAACAATAGAATATCCCTCCAAAATGCGACTAGCATAGTCCAATCAACTATACTGGGAAAAATCATCCCGCACCACATTTGTAGTGCCATTTTAATTCTTTAAATTCTCGATTTCTAACAAGTGCTCGCATCGCGTAAGATTGAGTGGGAAGGAATCAAAGGCATAAGCCTCAAAGGAATTGAACCGCATGATAAGGAAATCAAGAAGGGAAGTACTCCTAACAGTCTTGTAGCCTCCCGAGGATAAGTACAGATGTCTCTGTACCGATCCGCGAGAATCTACTAGACTTGCTCATGGCTCGTGAGACCGATGGGAACCTAGTGCTCTGATAACATGTAGTTACGACCCAAAATCCACTAAGGGTCGTGGTGGCGCCGGACACCTCTGTCAGGCAAGCCAACTAGAATACTTAATTAAATTCTCGTTATAACAATTTTGAAAACATTTCTTTTATACAATTTAAACAAGACTCAGTATATTCCTCTGAATAAATAATAAAATATTTAAACAACTTTTAAGATTTTCAAACAATCCAAATATATCCTCATAACCCGGTGTCACAATCACATGAGCAACTACTGATAAGAAAGATAAAGTACAACACCTATCCGAAATATAGTGGACAGGGAATAAGATACAAAATGCTGAAAGGAACTACACTAGCCGCGGGTCGCCTCGAACAATGTAGCTCACCTAGTCCCACCGTCATCCATGCTGCTACGCCCAATAGGTTACTAGAGGTATATATACATGTGCAACAAAATGCACAGAAGTGTAGTATGAGTACACAATCAACGTGTACTCAGTGAGTGTCCCTCTTAATCTCGAAGGGGTAGAGACGAGATGGTCAACTTGACACTCTCTAATAGTCCAATGATTATTTATCCTTAATATACATATTAAACAGTGGATTAATTTTATAGACATGATTTTAATCCAGATAGAGGAACCAAGTAAACACATAATTCTTTCATAGGAAATTTTCCAAGATTTCCTTTCATTATTAACAAAATAATCTCGAGCAATAGTGAGGCATGTAACGACTTAAATAAGTCCAGGCAGCAATACAAGCATGCGCAAATCATACCGAGGCGACGACCGATCTAACAAAAATAAATGTGCACTTGCCGAGGGTTGACGACGCACCTATAGATGCATCTATTAATCTGTCAAGGCGTTCGGCCCGTTCCAAAATAAACACACACAGACAAACAATCAGTCAAGAAGTCAACATGGAGCAATTATCCAAGAAAGGCCAATTCTCTTTAATAATTTGAGAAAACGAAGCTTAAGTCTTTTTAGAAATTTATTTATTAATTTAATGTAATTTAAACAATTCAAGCCATCAATAAGTTCACAATTAATTCAAATATAACTTGCTTTTGGGTCCTAGACTACCCAGACAATAGCATAATAGTAGCTACGCATGGACTCTCGTCACCTCGTGCGTACGTAGCCCCCACAAATAGGAGAACATAACCATTTTAACTCACATATGGGGTAAATTCCCCCTCACAAGATTAGAAAGGAGACTCACCTAGCTCCGAAGACTCATAACCGGCATTTCTACATTCTTTCGAAGACTTACACCAACGCACAATGCTCCAAAAGTAGCCAACGATCATATAAATCCATTAATACATGCTCAATTATACTTTACAACCCAATTTATAACAATTCCTAACCCTGAACGAAAAGTTGACAAAAATACCCTCGGACCCACGTACCTGGATTCTGAAATTTCTCGAAGATAAAGTTTACCCGTGAACTTACGGAATCAAATATATATTTTTCTTTTAATTCCATACTCAAAATCCTGGTCAAAATCCAAGAACACTAATTTTTTAGGTCTTCCTCTAACCCTCAATTTTCTACCCATTTACATGCTAAAATCCATACATAATTAATGTATTTAACTCATAATAGGTAGGATTAGCTTACCTTATCATTGATGAATGAACTCCTCCCCTGAATCCTCCAAGAATCGCCCAAGCCATGAAAAAAGTGAGAGAAATGGCCAAAATCCGACTTTTAAAACAACCCTCTACTTCCAGGCTACTTTCGCTTCTGCGGAGAAAATCCCGCTTCACCGATCCCGCTTTTGCGGATCAATAGCCGCTTCTGCGGCTTCCACTGGACCTCCCCATTTTGCTTCTGCGATCAGCCTTCCGTAGATGCAGTCCCGCTTCTGCGGAACCTTGACCGCATCTACGGTCCACACGCCCTTGGTCAATTCCGCTTCTGCGTCTCCCTCTCCGCTTCTGCGGTCCTGGCTGCCCTCACGCTCAACCGCTTCTGCGGCTTCATCCTCGCTTCTGCAGTCCCATTTCTGCAGAAGCGGAACTACCAGCAACCAGATCCCTTCAGCTATTCTTCAACTTCCAAAATTTCATCCGTTAGCCACCCGGAATCCACCCGAGGCCCCCGGGACCCCAAATAACTCCAAAACACATTATGGACTTGCTCGAGGCCTCAAATCACATCAAACAATGCTAAAATCATCAATCGACCTCCAATCCAAACTTTATGAACTTTGAACTTTCCAACTTCTACTTCTGATGTTTGAACCTATCAAATCATGTCCGCTTGACCTAAAATTTTTCACACAAGTCATATTTGACATTACGGACCCACTCCAACTTCCGAAATCAGATTTTGACCCCGATATCAAAAAAAGTCCACTTCCGGTCAAACTTCCCAAAAACCTTCAAATTTCTATCTTTAGCCAAATGGCTTCAAAATGACCTACGGACCTCCGAATTCACTTCCGATCGCGCTCCCGACTCCAGAATCATTATACGGAACTATTCCCAGTCTCGGAATCCCAAACGGACATCGATAACGCTGAAATGCGCTCCAAGCCAAACTTAAGAAATTTCTTCCAAAATGCTAACTTCCACAATAGGCGCCAAAACTCTCTCGGGTCATCCAAAAACCAATCTGGGCATACGCCTAAGTCCGATATCATTATATGAACCTACTGGAACCTTCATATCCTAATTTCGAGGCCGTTTACTCAAAGATCCAATCCTAGTTCATTCTTTCAACTTTAAGCTGCTCAAATGAGAATTTTCATTTAAATTTAACTCTGATGTTCCTGAATTTAAATTTCGACCATGCGAATAAGTCACAATGCCTGAAATGAAGCTACTCATGGTCTCAGACTGCTGAACGATGCACTAGGGCTCGAAACGACCGGTCGGGTCGTTACAGGTATACTCTTACAATTAGGTCCCTTTAGAATTTTAATTTTTTTTACAACTAATATTATTTCAGTTTAACAATTGAATTAAAATTTTTTTAAATCTTTGCGTACAAGTGTATACCCTGTTAGTATAGCTATATACTATACCGATATCATATGTTAGTTAATATTTTTTTGATTGTATTAACTACATTTAATTGGTACATAATTTGATTTATCTTTAGTAATAATATATATAAAAAAAATAAAAAATAGTGAAAATAATAAATAAAATTAGATTATGAAGAGAAAAAGAATATAAAAAATAGAAGTTAAATAAAATTAGAAAAGGAAAAAAGAAAAAAAATAAGAAGAAAACGAGCAAAAAAAAGGAGAAAAGAAAAGAAACATTGAAATAAAAAGGAATTAGAGAATAAAGAAAAAAATCCACACAAAATCTATTATGGGTAAGAAATGTAATTAGTTTATGGGTAGGAAAACAAATGGATAGACAAGGGTAAATAGTTTTGTTTTTGTGGGTACTTATGTCAAAACTCATACTTATAGAATATTATGTATTTACACGGAGAATGAAAAATTAATCACCCACTTGGTCATTTAAGATCTTTTATCAAAATTCAATGTAAAAAAGCTTTTCAATATGAAACGGACGAAAACAGTGGAAAGAAACCGACATGAGTGATTCAATTTTAAAAAAACTTTTCAATGTGAAACGGACCAAAACAGTGGAATGAAACGGACATGAGTGGAATGCAATAATAATTGGGAGTTTTAGAGCTTTACCCATAAAAATCAAATTAATTACCCTTGCCTACCCATTTACTTTTGTACCCATCAAACTAATTACTCTTCCTACCCATTATAGCTTTTATGGGTAATTGACTCTTTTTTCTCATTTTCTTTTTTCTTCTTTTTTGTTGTTTTTGCTCTTTCTCTCTTTCTGTTATGTTTTTTCAATCATATCACTTTTTATTTTCTTTTTTTACCATAATATGATTCAGTACTCAATTTTGGCTCCTTTATTTTTATTTTATTTCTTTCCTTTTATTCATTTTTCTTTATTTCTTTGTTTCTTTTCTAATTTCACTTAACTCTTTTTCCCCCTAGATAATCTAATCACATTCATTTTTTTTTGGCTCCCTTTCTTTATTCTTCTTTATTTTATACAACAATAAAATATAAGTAATATACTAAACATTCATTCACTGTTTTTGTCATATAACTGATATAATATACCTTATGTCTTTTATGTCATTTTTTTCTCTAAATCAATTATTAGAACTGCTTAAACATTATACATGTTTTCTCTTCTATTTTTTCATTGTATTTTTTCTTTTTGCTCCTTCGCTAATTTTATTTTTATTATTTTTAAATTATTTTTTCTATATTTCCTATTTTTCCTCGTAATCTAATTCTACATATCTTTTTAGCTCTTTTACTTTTGTTCTTTTTTCTCTCCTTTTTTTTACTATATCAAATAAAAAATAACCGATATAGTACATATTTTTATTTAATTTAATTTTTCTTTTACTAGTTATCAGAAAATAACTCACTCTAGCATATGTATATAAAAAATAATATTAGTAGCAGTTAAAGTATATTGTTGTAGCATACTATGATACTCACATGGTATATTATACTAACAGGGTATCATAGAGGTCTAGTTCATTCCTTCGAGAAATACACTCAGTTCTCTATGATACCTATGTATTATATACCACATATTGACATGATATAATGTGGCATTCCTTCCAAAATAACACTCAGTCTCGCTGATACAAATCTAGTATATAGCATATGATAACGGGACTCATAGAGGACTGGTTCATTCCTTCAATAAAAAAAAGCACCCGTCGGTACTTTATGATATCCACATGGTATATATTATATATTGACAAGATATAGGTTTGGTTAATTCCTTCAAAAAAGAGGCCATCCCTCTAAGATACCAAGCTGATATACACGTATACCATTTTGGTATATAATACAAATTCATCTACTTCGCTACTTCAACATCATTTCAATCCAAACTTCATAACTCTAATGCAAAATTTTCACCAAATTAGCTCAAAATTTAGCCACAACCTTCATTCAACATTTCAAACTAGCATAAAAACTCTATTGAAACATTGAAAAAGATTCCAATGAAAAAAATATCAACTTGGTATATATATATCGTATACTAACAGGGTATCATAGAGGACTGGTTCATTCCTTTAACAAAAATAAATACATGCCAGTCCTCTATGATACCCATATGGTATATATCATTACTGACATGATATAAGTATGGTTCATTCCTTCGAAAAAGAGCTTATTCCTCAATGATACCAAACCGGTATACATGTATACCGGTTTGGTATATAGTATAAATTTATTTCTATCCCAAGTTGAACTTAATTTCAACCCAAATTTCATAACTCTAGTACAAAAAATCCACCGAATTGGTTCAACTTTAGCCGCAGCCTCCATTCAACATTTAAAAGTAAATATTTTCGTTTAATAAAATTTTGAAAAAGGTATGAAAACTCCATTAAAATTTTAAAAAGATTCCAAATAAAAAATTTAATAAATTTAAAAAGGACCAAATTATAACGGTATACTATTACACTATACTATATATTATAAGAGTATACTGTTGGAATAAACTGTATAAATTAAAAATTATATACTAAAGAGGTATACATGTATACCATTTTGTTATACATTACAAATTCATCTTCTTCGCTAGTTCAACTTAAATTCAACCCAGATTTCATAACTCTACTGCAAAATCTCTACCAAATTGCCTCAGGCTTTTACTACAACTTCTGATTAATATTTCAAACAAACCCCAAGCAGAATCAGATCAAACAACTACAAACTCAACAAGTCCACTACATGAGTTTCCAGCTTCAAGGTCCTTCGATTGTGCATTTGATTTTTTCTAATAATAAATCTCTAAAAATCTCCAGTATGAACTTTCTAAAGATACTATAAATAAATTTTTAAAATATCTATTTTGAATCTAACAACTAATCTTAATGTTGAAATTTCAATTCAAAAGCTTCAAGCTCAACAATGACGAGTCTTTAAAAATTTATTCCCAAGCACCTCAAATCAGCTCTAAATAAAATCAAATTTCAGTATGATTAATAATTTGAGAAAGAATGTGGTTTTTAAGTAAATTTTCTCAAAATATTTTCATCATATATGTTTGGAAAATAGTAATTTCTCCATATTCTCTATAAATAGTTGTACTAAATAATGAGTTAAGCACAAAAGTAAAAAATAGGGGAGATGCTCATAGCAACAATGACGTCGTGATTAGTGAATGCTAGGCCTTGGTAGAAGATAAGGGGCGTGTAATTATTTTTAACCGTATAGGTATCCTTTGTAATTAGTTTTAGGGTAGATAATTAGTTTAAGTTTTATGGGTATTTTGTGTAGATTTCCCATAATAATTTAGACTAGTGAGTGTATGCCGGGCTAAGCCCAGGCCCAACAGTTAGAGTGAAGCTTGACGTTAACAGATAAATTAGAATTATCAAAACGAATAATAAAAGTAGTAACCACATGTGACATTCTGCTGGTGCCCATATGGAAGATCAATTCATGAACCTCACAGAAGAAGGCAATAGACAACAACCCAGTATATTTCCACAAGTAAGGTCTGGGGAGGGTAATATATACGTAGACCTTACCCCTACCCCGAGGGGCAGAGAGGTTGTTTCCAGGAGATCCTCGGCTCAAAAAGAAACAAGTGACAAAAACAAACAAGTGTCGATATATTAGTACTAACAATAGACTCATAATAAATAACATAAAATACACAACATAACATAAAATAACAAAATAACAGCAATATAAGGAATATAGAAAATACAAGCAACACGAAAGTATACTAATATCTATAATATAAAGCCCTGCATCAGTAGCATCCTAAGCCTAACTCCTAACTGTCTAGTCTCACAGAAGAAGACAATAGAAATTATACAAATTGTGAGGTTTCCTTCCTGAACTAATAAGTATGGCGTAAACCTGAGAGCACAAAAAGTGGCAAGATTGCATGCAATTTGTCGTTTCCCTGAACATTCATAAACGATGTCCATATGAAAGTGTCTTGATCTCAAGGAAGAACAGATTTACAAAGAAAATACAACGGAACAATCAATTGAAAAGTAGAAGAAATAGCACCTTCAAATTGTAAAAGATGGAATCTAAAGGCACTATGTCTGTAATATGCATGGAGACGGATCTGTTGTCATACATCAACACCTAACAAGGAATTAGGGGAGGTTTTATGAAACTTTAGGAATAAACAAATAAATAAATAATCATCTAACCATATAGATATATAGTTGAAGAACATTTTGGTAACCCGAGATAATGAATATTGATGCCAAATGAAGGATGCACGTCGGCATTAGAAAAGATGGAAACTTACTCTTTGATATAGAAGCATACTGTAACCTGGTAGACTTGATCAATTTGGACTAAAGTCTACAACTTCATTATGAATGTTTTCCAGTCATATATATTGTTGGCAAAACCAGAGATACCTAAAAAAGCTTACATATTAACAATAGTAAATAAAAACTCAAGAGATAGGTACATGTTGGAAGAATTTGTGTCAGGGGTATAAGATTCTGCCTTTCTGTTAACAGCTCTTTCAAGTACAGATTACAAGAAACTAAAACACCCAAAAAATAATATAATTTGCTAGAGAATCAATCTTGAAAAAAGTTTTTAACCGTAAGTTTCAAAAAGAAAAAAATGTCAACTCTTGGTTGGTCCTAATATGAGAAGAAACAACTCTAGCAAGTGAAAAATTCAAGTTATTTACCACAAAATATAATTGCTCCTACAATAACAGTTCTTTCTCAGTTAGATGTGATTATATAGAAAAAGCAACATCACATATAATAAATAGGTTACGTGCTCTAAACTACCAATATCATCAAATCATTTTATATCAAGGTTACACCACAAGCTCATAATCTAAGAATAAACTAATATTTCTACAAATAAACCAATTCAAAACAAATAGAGATCTCTGTAAGCTTTATACCATTGAGGGGCAATAATTGATTCCTGATATAAGTTATTGGAAGAAAAATCTTGGACGAAGAGAAATAATTACAATAGAACAAATACATCAGTGACAATACATTCCAGGACAAGAAGTTAAAGAATTAGCTAGTAAAATTTTGAGATGCCTGCTATAGAATAGAATAAAACTGAAAGCAGCTAATTATTGCTAGGTTTTTCTCAAGAAGAAGAAATAATTTGGTGGCTATGCGTTACATAGCAATATTTGCAGCACTGCGAATTACAAAAATAATAAAAAATACACAAATAAAGAGTAGAATTCTAGAATGTTATGTTACCTCATCTTTAGTGTCTAAGTTCCAACATATTCACTGTAATCCCTTCTAATATAGGCTTTTCATGCTGCCTTAGCTGACAAGAGCATTGATGATCATGGAAAGAGTTATAGTTGGTAATAAGTTTCTCTTCTGCTTGTCTGCAGCTCCAACTCCACTTTCTACGTATTAAATAACCTAATCAAGCACAAAACAATCTAAATATAGAACACATCTCCTAACAGAAGAATTATGAGTACCAGTATCCTAAGGAGGTACTGGATCAGTTGAAAACCTATTTAATTTGATCGTGCACTTGTCGCGACCACTTTTAATATCAGCAAGACCATTCTTGAGATTCTTTTTCTTATACCACAGCTAAATTTTATGTAACTAAACAGTAAACACTAAGTTACCTACATGTATATATCAATTTATGCTAATGGGGCATATCAGTTAACAGATAAAGTTATATACAGAGTTTAACTTTTGAGTATCATCTGCACCCAGCTGTCTTACAACCATGTCATAGACAAAAAACAAATAAAACGAAATATAAATCAATCTCTTTAGCATTGAAGTGAGTAGTGAATGCATCATTTAGACGTGTAGAGATCTTCAGAATATATCAGTTATTCTCAATTAGGTACTCCAGGAAAAAAATGAGAAACACAATTATATGAAGAACTTTCAGATAAGCAGATATGGTACATTAACATTGGGGACTATTTGCTCTGCATATATTTGCACTCTTGTGGAGAATGAATACTAAAGTTGTCAAACGGGCTGGGCCTACCTGTTATCGGACCGGCCCAGACTGGTACAAACCCCAACCGGACCGACCCGGTTCATAAGGGGCCAGGTGGGCTGGGTAGGGGTAGGAGGGGTTTGGCAGTTTTAGTTTTATTTTCCGGTTAACCGAACCCGGGTAACCCGGAAGGCATGAACAGTACCCATACCAGTTAAGCCGGACCGGAACCGGCCCGGTTCAATGGTAAAATTTTTACTTTTTTTTTTTTTGAATTTTCCAAAGTAGGTGGGGCCCACTATCCGTTGGCTGACTTAGTTTTCAGAACTGATCCGTTGGCCAACGGATCTATTGAAGAAATGGCTTTTTTTTTAATTTTATGTTTTTAACCCTTTTTTGAATTTACAAAATTAATCTTTTTAAAAACTATAAATACCCTCCCTCCCTCCTCTTCTTCATTTCTTCACTCAAATTTCATATCTCAATCTCAATTTCTCTCATTCTCCAATTTGCAATACTTTAATTCATCATTTCATCTTCTAATTTTATTTGGCTCACTTTTCTTGAATTTAATTTATCGTGTTTTGTCATTCAAAATTTGAAGTTTGAAGTTTCAACTTTGAACAATTGAAGTTCAAAATTGAAATACTTGCTTGATGAGTTGACGCTTGTTCGTGGTAACATCGGAATTGCTTAATCAAGTGCTACTTTTATTGTCGAATTAGGTGCACTCTCTCCAACTCTTTCTTTTATTTACTATTTTAATTACATATTTAATTTTAATTTATACTTTAATTTTCTTTTATACTTTAGTTTATACTATTTTAATTGCATATTTAATTGAAAGTTTTAGTATGTTTCGGAGATTGGATTAGATCCGAACGAAGAAATCAAGGAAAGAAAAATGTTGATAGCCCAGAAGATGAGGAACTTGGAGATATATTAACATATGGAAACCCATCCGAATTTAACACTCCAGAAGAAGTTCAATCGGTTCATATTGATTATGATGAACTTACTAAGGCGATGCAAAACATTTGAATTTACTACTTGTTGAAAAAAATGTAAACCTTTCATTTTGTAAGTTTGAAACTTTAAATTAAGAAATAAAAGTAGCACTTCCAATAAGTGCAATTTTTTCCCATCTTCCTTGTATTTTTTATGTTATTACTTTGTATTAATATAACTTACAATATTTATACTAAACCCGGCCCGGCCCCCTCAACCCATAACCCGTACGGTTCAATTTTTACCAGTATGAACCCGAACACGTTAAATCCGTTAATGTACAACCTGGAACCGGCCCGGCCCGGAACCCGTAGGGGTCAAAAAAAATTTGAACCGGCTCGCCCCGGTAGGCCCATTTAACACCTTGATGAATACAGAAAAAGATGAAATTTCATGTCTCAAATGACATGGACTATAAAATCAATGCAAGTTTATAGTTTAACATGCTTGAAATCCAGGGATTCTGAAAATTCAAGGAAATCCCGGGATTCTGAAAATTTAAGGAAATGTAATCAAGTATTGCAATAGCCAACCTCCCTTATGTACCTCATCCTTTCCCTTCGGAAGCTGACATAGCTTAAAAGCAGTAACGAAATAAGTTAGTAGATTTTCTCTATCATTGTTGTCTTAGGCAAAAAGATAAAGAGAGACGACGCATAGAAGGTTAAAAATGAAATTTTAGTATTTCAAACCGATGCCCTACACTCTGGATTTCTTTCAACATTCTAATGATGCCAAGTGAATGTAGAAATTTGGAAGTTCTAAAAGATAGATCTCTTGTCTTTGTTCCAAGTTGGTTGATTCTTTGGTGTTCTAGATATGGTTTATTTAAGACATGTAGCGTAATTTGGAAAGTATTTGAAGCTGGTAAAGTGAGAGTCAGTAGTACTGCATGTTAGTATATTAAATGTACTCTAGCTAGTTTGTTATACGTATCGGCATAATATCTGTTGTTTGTAAATAAAAAGTTTACCTTTGTAATTAAAGGAGACATAAGGAGAAAATATGGATAAAGAATATAAAATCAGGGTTGATTAGCACACTTATCCTGAAACAAAAAGAACTGCTAAAACTATACTTCCTCTTAAATTAGGATTAGGATTGTTCTGGAAATCCACATCACGAGATTTATAAAAGAACAATCCAAATAATTCATTGGTTATTTTCCCAAAAGAAAGGTTTTAACATTCAAAATATCTACAAGAAGACAAAATGGAAGGACAGCTAAAGTATTTTTCTTTGCTAAGCATTTAAATATTAAAAAAACTCTTTTGAGACTTTAGTTTACTATTTCAGTAATGCAGAAGTATCCTTGTAAAACATGAATTTTGATAGTCTAATATACAACTATTTTATGTCAGTACAGCAATCCTATAAAGCATGCATCAATAAACCATCAAAAGTCAGATAAATACTACTTCTCCTGGAGCTAGTTCTTAATTTCTCATAGATTAAAGCATGTAAGAATCTATAAGAATACGGAATAATAGTCCAAACTTGTAAGGCTAAGGTAAATTTTATATGCACTAATTACTACAGAACAGCTGCCAAACTACTGGTTATGCAGGTTTATTTCATTAATCATGTTATCTTGTCATGTTTGAAGGTCATTACTGTCTGTCTCTGTCTTTTTTCTTTTCTGATGGAAAGGTAAACTTCATTCTGTGTACCAAGTTGGTGCCAAATATGTACAAGAAAAAAATATATCTATCCTCTCATAGCTGTAGAGAGCTAGGAAAATCTACAAAAATTATTTACATCCTGGGAGCATCTTATAATTACACGAAGAATATTAAAAACTTCAATGATTTGAATTGAGCACATGGTAAGGCCTGTTAAGTATTTTAAAAAGTCTATAATATCTTTTCACGTTTTTCAATAAATGCAAGAAGGAATTTATTATCGAATGCCTTTGTGAATGTGAGAGGACATCAAACATCTAAAACGACGGTGGTATGTTCCAAGGCATCTATGGTCTACATGAATTATTATATTACCGGTCCATTCTGCTCAATGTAAACCAGCAATTGAGAAGACGTCATGCTACGCCTTGTATCTACCAGCCACCTTTAACTACCTAACCAATGCAAATAAAATAAAACATCAAGTAATTTACCAGAAAATATAATTGCTCCAACAGTAACAATTCTTTCTCAATTAGATGTGGTTGTATAGCAAACAACATCACATATAATAAATAGGTTACGTGATCTAAACTACCAATGTCATCAAATCATTTTATATCAAGGAAAGAGGAATTTTTTATAAAGTACTCATAATATTTCATGAACATTCAAAATAAAATACAAAGGCAGAGATAGTAAATACCTGTATCGTACTTCAAAATGTCGTCAATCGTTTACATCAAATCTGTAGTGTAGAGTTAGAGTAATATCTTTATTCTGTAAGTCATAAGCATGTTACCCTTCTAGTAAGTAAATTCATGAAAGTACTTTTTGAATAACTTCATCGTAAACTACATTATATGTAGATTATCTGATGTAGGTGGTCGAATCAACAATATAACACACTCTGAACTTTTAGCTCTCGATAATGCGACATAGAGTTGACCATGTGAAAAAACAGGCTCGCGTAAATAAATACCAACAAAATCTAATGTTTGACCCTGTGCTTTATTTATAGTCATTGCAAAACATAGTCGTATAGGAAATTGTATTCTTTTGAATGGAATAGCCACTTTTTAATCATTTGACGCTACCAGTGGTATTTCTAGGAATAAATACATGTGTATCCTTAAAATCACCGCCGGTAATTTTAGTGCTTATAACATGCATTTTGAAATCACAACATGTTAATTGTGTGTCGTTACATAACCCTTCACAAGGATTCAGATTTCACAGTAATATAATTGAACAATTTTTTTTTAGAGTTATCATATATGGGGGCAAGCCAGGAGGTTTAAAGTATGCAGAAAATCTTCAAATTGACTTTGATAAGTGCGTTTAATAGTTTCATCAATAGCAACATATGTCTTTGATGTAAAAGGAAATTTAGCAATAAGCATATCATTTAGTTCATCAACAAAGTCATTTTTTGTTGTTAAAATAACACAAGAAGTTACTAAACATGAATTAGAAAAGAATGTACTTACATTTGGATATGTGATGTTAAATAATTCATCTAAAGATTCTTCTTCAGATGTAAAATGAATAACTATAGAATCTGAAATTTCAATTTTCTTATCGCAATTGACTTTTTCTATTCCATTTCCAATTCTCGTCAGATATTTACAAAAGGCAGGATCAGTTTTGGCACGCATATTTTTAGATAACTTTAATTTTTCAAGTCGATTCCAAATATTACAATATAACAAGCTTTCACGAATAAAGTCTTCCTTTTTTCCATTTCGAACTACAGGAAGGGTTTGTCTAAAATTACCTCCAAAAACAACGACTTTTCTACCAAATAGTTCAAGTATACCCATAATATCTTTCAAAAGCAAATCGAAGACTTCAATCATCTTACTCTTCATCATTGCTACTTCTTCTCATACAATCAGCTTTGCATCTCGAATTAAATACACTAGCGAACTTTGTTTACTAATGTTACAACTGTAGTTTTGATCAATATCAATAGGGATTTTAAAACGTGAATGAGCAGTTGATAAAATTTCAATATGCAAAATTGTGTTTCAATCTGCCATTGGAATGTATACTTCAAATGAGTAAGGGAAGAAGCTCCCAATCATCAACGGTATGCCAAAAGAGGAAGAAATGAAACTCCTAACACCAATTGAATAGGAGGAGTAAATGGCATGAATTATTGTACACAAATCATTAGCCTACGTGTTCTATGCACGGTAGCTAACAAAGCACGATATAAAAAAGTTTTCACTGTTCCTCCAGGACCATCAATAAAGAAGGCTCTCCCTTTATTTGAAAATATTCTGGCAATAATTACATTGTATGCTCTTCGTTGTTCAATGTTCAGCATTTTTCTTACAATATGTCTGCCTCAAAAACCATAATTGTTCTTTCAAAGTAAACTTCTTTTGCTTCTCTAGAAGTTCGCATAATTTCAGAAATAAGTTTGTACTCATTAATATTATGTCCCATCGAATGTAAAATCTCGTAATATGGCTCAAAATGTTATGTTGAATTTCTTTTGCTTGAAGATCTGGCAAAATCTTAAAGTCTTCTAATATCGAATCTTCAAACTTTTCCCATAAGTCTATTGGATTAGTAGGACAACAATGTACCAACAATGTAGCAAATAGGCGTCTTAGACTATAAGGCATCTGATAGCTTGCCGCCTCTGATATATAATCAATTAAATTATTATCACAATGTAATAATCCTCTCTTCTCTACGGCCTCTCTAAATGTATCACAACATACTCCGTTCACTGTTTGTATATCTTCATATGATTTTGGACCTCTTATATTCATTAATAATAATCTAAGATAATATCTTTCTCCTTCAGTAGGGTGACATGTTATCACACGTCCAATAGTACATTGTAGCTTGCGGCGACTCCATATTTTGGCACTTACTGACTACACAAAGTGTTCTGGGAATTCTTTGTATAGCAAGTTAAGCTCAATAGCATCATCATTTGTTTCATTCATATAGAAAAATTCAATTAGCATCATTTTTCTAATCATTGGGTTGTTTACCATTGTGTCTATATTTGCAGTGCTATTAAAATAAAAAAATAATTATTCATCAAGATGTAACTGAAGATGGTAAATACTTGGATTCATTTCACTTATAGAGAAACCAAATAAACGCCACATAGCTTCAGGAGGTGACACCCATCTAGCTGATCGATATTCTTTTATTTCATCTATTTCTATAGTTGTGTCGTTGTGTACATAAAATGCAATTTTGTCATGCCCTTTACAAATATATTTGTAGAGATACTTGACGACTTTGATATCTGAACATATTTCAAAATTCATGTGATAATTGAACTTACCAAGTAAATAGGGATTATAGGAAACAACCCAAGAGTTGTCTAAAAAATATCCTCTGACTTTTACCTTTTCTCCCGTATTTCTTCTCCTATAAACTGGGTATGAGTTTTTTCCCTTCGACGTTTGATCACAGTACTCTTTTGGATATTCAAATTTACAACAATCATTTTTTTTCATGCATGAATTAGTAGGATTTAGTTCTCCACATGGACCATGGATCATGTGTTGAAGAACAAGTGAATAAAGATTTGGTTCTGTATCTTCATTAGGTATTTCAGCACAGATGATATTATCGTAAGAGTCAGGTGTCAGCAATTTATATTTGTCAGTCAATATGATTAGAAAATGAGCATGCGGAATACCTTGCTTTTGAAATTCCACAGTATACATAAACGCATCAACTTTTCCAAATATGCTTCGTTTCACTATGTACTTTTTCAATTCTTCTACTTTGGCTCTAAATACTCTACTATTAAGTCGGGTCTATTTTGAACTTCATCGGTTTATAGTAAATGTTCTTTTATTTCTGGCCAGGATGGGTTGCATGTCATAGTTAAAAATATATCAGGTTTTCCAAATCATTGCACTAATGCTATATCGTCCATATATCGTCGACGCATATCCCTTGGTCCACCTATAAATGTAACAGGGAGGAAATTTTTTCTTCCAATATTAGCAGCTTCCCTCTCACCAAATCTCAAAGCATCGACAATTCCCTGTAACATATCGACTGTGAACAAATCTGAATTAAATGAGATAAAGTCTAATCTTTGTGTTTCAAGTTTTATATATTCATCTACAGAATATTGCTGAAATAATCTTCTTGTGTGTAAAACATCATCTTCATCGTCATTTCTCATTTGAAGTTTATAACAATAATACTCACGAATTGAAACATTGTCTCTTTTTCTTTTTTTTTTCTGTTGTAGGACATGCTCTTCCATTTCAAGATATCCATCAATTGAACACATATTCCTAATATTTTGTAAGTCTTCGTTTTCACAATAAATAGTTTTTCCGTGAGTTCTAGTTGCAGGCATAATTTTTTTAATTCCACAATGTCACCCCCCTCCCCCCCCCCCCCCCCCCCCC
>MU748607.1:143053-156488 GCA_026770625.1 Nicotiana glauca
ACTAATTGTGACCTATTACTATTAGTGTAAATTCGAATATGAGGTGCTCGAATAACATTACTACTATTTTTTTCAACCCATATTGCAGCAACTTCTGATGCAATAGGGAGGTTATATATTCGTTGATCCAAGCCTGCATCACATTTAAGTGCAATATAGAAGTTTGGCAGGTTTGGAACATTAGTCAACGATCTTAAAAAAATATAATATGGATTATTTCTCAGCAACTCCATCAAATTTCTGAGTATACTTTCATCAATCCTATCAGAACAAGCCATTCTGTTAGCTAGTTCATTATCATTGTCATAGAAGTATAATTGCAGATTTTTTTCCTTTTGGATCGCATGGAATAGATCATCTATGAAATGATACATTTGTCCTTGAACTCTAAAAGTATAAATACCATGATTTCTTCTCGCTAAATCTTTGTCGTAGCTCACACCAAGTGATGTAAATACAAAGATATTATTGTATGTTCTAATGTATGTATGAAAGCGTTTAGATTCCTCAGTATTTCCTACATATAAATTCCGCAATTCTGCGGGCATTTTGTGTGCAATTAAGCTGACTGAACCATTGCTACCACAAAATTCAGGAGGTTCAAACTGAAATTTCTTAGCTCGACTGAACCATTGCTACAACAAAATTCAGGAGGTTCAAACTGAAATTTCTTAGCTCGACAGAACTTGTAACGTGAAATTAGTTTTAGTGGGACGTATTCTGATCGCATTTGGCTAATGGTTATGTTTCCTGTTTTATTTACCTTTGGACCTGCAGCTACCAAAAGGTCACAATGAATAAAAGCAAAGCCAAAGCCAAAGCCAGATTAGTAAGAAATAATACTACAATATATACCAACCTCTATTCAAAAGTAGTATAAGAATTCTATTTTTGTTCATTAGTCGTACCAGACATTGACCCTAGTAGAAGATAATTTTAGGAAATATAAGTAAATATTTTCTCAATTGAAAAATGATGAAAACGTTTTCCATAGAGGATTGTACTTGCCTACTTCAAATATTGAGGATGGAAGGGCAGAATCTTTTGCCCTCTCAAATTGGGCTGCCAGCGTAGTGGTACGATCCATATTAGCTAATAATTGTAACACAAAATGTGACTAATGTCAAAGTAATTAAATAAGCTTGACGAAGTAAGCGTATTTATCAGCACATACATACGAACATGTAGAAAAATCTACACAAAGACGGAAAACGCACATGCTTAGTATTCTAACCTGTTTTAGATAACATTAAGCATGTAGCAGAATCTTTTCCTCGTAGTCGGCGTTTTAGCAGTAGAGCCTGTTTTTCAGTGGATGCCATTTGTTTATACCTCTCACGCCGTCTGAAATTCATTTCTTCATTTCGTTCTGCCCGGTACGAAGAAATGTTTTTGTTTTGAGAATGCATCTGCTTCAATGTACTTCTATCTCCAATTATCTGTAGTTGAGACCATGTTAGAAACTACATATTCTAAAGTAGAACAGAGACATCAATAACCCTATCTTCCTAAATCAATGTTGCTGGAGCAAATTTAATACCTATTACAAATTGACCCAAATCTATAGCAAATTTTTCAAATTACAGACAATGTCTCACAATATGATGTGTTAATGCAAATCTAGCCTTTTCACTTAAGCAACACACACAGGTAAGAAGCCATTTTATGAAAAAGACTTTGAAATGTACTTTTGAATAAGTATGGACTATCAAAATGCCAGAGAGCTCTGTGATTAATTGGTTTATATTTATAAATATAGGTTAATTTCTTTTTAATCTAGTCTATAAACAGTACATGCATGTACATATATATAGATATACCAGCCAATATACTCTACCTCAAAAGTTATAAATATATATAAGGAAAAATACAAAAATGAGCATATAGTATTCACTGTGAAGGAAAGGTAATACACAAAAATATTAAACATAGTTGAAGATGGAAAAGCTTTTCAGAATAAACCCAACTGAGAGTAAATGTTACGACCCAATTTCCATACCCGGTTGTGATGGCACCTCTCGTGAAGACAAAGCCAGCCAACTAACCCAAATCCTCTCTTTAACAATTACTAAATATAAATGAATAGAAAGTACAACTTGATGGCATTAAAAACTACTAATTACAATCCAACACAACCTGACTGGGGTGTAACAAGTCACGAGCATCTAAAGAAGACTGAACACCACTACAGGGCCAATAATATATACAAAATAAAATATGGAGTTCAAAAGATGAAATCCGATGCCGCGAACGCTGGCGGTCACCTTGCTCAGCTACAATAGCAATACCTTCAATCCGCTATTAACCCGCTATCGGGTGAACAATACCTGCAACTGCACGCGAGGTGAAGGGAGTAAAATGAGTACTCCAACTCAGTGAGTAATAAGAGTAAATAATAAATGAGCATCAGAAATCACGTAAGGCACTCCGTCATGCTATAAAGAATAGTGCAATCCTTTGAGAAATTAGTAAAATCGTGAAATCCTTTAGAAAATATCTGGGCTCAGTTAAAACCTCTTTTAAAAAAATCTTTTTCAACAGTTAAGCAAATGAATGAATAATCAGATAGTGCAAGTCCGCACGTAAGTCAGCCCCTCGGCCACATCACTCCATTAACAAATACCACCAGGGTATCTGGTAAACAGTGCAAGAAGTAGCATGGATGCCAATGATATGAGAGTGCTGAATGTCATGACAAACATTACAAAATAAGAATAAATGCATGAGTGCAATGCAATACATAAGACGGTACACTCCGGTACCCGCTGTGGTGTGCATCCCGATCCATTTAACGTCGACGGCGCTCACTAGGGGTGTGTACAGACTCCGGAGGGGCTCCTACAGCCCAAGCGCAATATCAAGCCATCTCGTGGCATCAATTTAATTCATGGTCAGTCATTGTTACCTGACCAATTACAACATACAGTGTCATTATTACCACTGTTTCAAGTAACATCATACAGTGTCATTGTTACCACTGTTTCAAGTCACATCATACAGTGTCATTGTTACCACTGTTTCGAAATCACTGCTGCGACGCTCAGGCCGATCCATGCTCAGTCCAGAAATCAACATAAGCCCCTTGGGCATTTGTAAAACAGTAGTTCTCAGCCCGAAATATCATTTAAAATATCATTTGAGTTTTCAAAACTTAGAAGTACGGCTGAGTTTGCAAAATAATATTTAAAACCTTGGACTGAAACCAAATGATATGCAAGATATGCTAAAATAGTAATATCAACTCCCGAAGGATTCACATAGTTGGCACGAAGCCCCAAACATGGCAATCAGCCCAAATTATAATGATAGCAAGTAGTTTCAGTCAAATACACAGTAAAAATTAACAACCGGGATAGACCAAGTCACAATCCCCAACGGTGCTCTACCCCACGCTCATGTCCGGGGGGCAAGTCACCTCAATACAATACTATAATGTGCAAATCCGGGGTTTCAAACCCTCAAGATATCATTTACAAGTATTATTCACCTCGAACCGGTGAAATCTCTAGCTCCTCCACGCGCGTCGAATCTAACCAAAATCAGAGTGAATGCATCACAATATGCCAATGGAACAATACTCAATCGAAAACAATCAAAAAATAGCAAAAATCTCGAAACTAGCAGAACTCGAGCCCTGGTCCCACTTCTCGAAACTTAAAAAATTTTACGTCATCGTGTTCCTTATCTCGCCACGAGTCTAACCATACAAAAATTATCCAAATCCCATATCATTTCGACCCTCAAATTCGTGATTCTATCCAAGAGGGTTTCCTACCCTTTTCCAACAAAATTCTCAGATTAAACGCTAAAACTCGTAATAGATTCAAGTTATACAACTAAAATTTAGTTAAGAACACTTACCCCGTTGTTCTCTATGAAAATCGGACCAAAAATCGCCTTAACCGAGCTCCAAATAGTCAAAAATGGGAAATGGGAACGAAGTCCCATTTTCAGAACTTAACCTTTCTGTCCAGGCCTATTTCCGCTTTTGTGGTCCAGGGACTGCTTCTGCAGTTCCGCTATTGCGGAAAATAACCCGCTTATGTGGTCTCTTAATTTGCCCGACCAACCGCTTCTGCGGTCCACCTATCGCAGAAGCGATTTTGCTTCTGTATAATAAAATCCGTTTCTGCGGTTCCTGGCCAAACATCCACTTTCCGCTTCTGCGGCTGCCAAGCCGCTTTTGCGGCTCCGCTTCTGCGGCTCCAAAACAGCAGAAGCGAAAATACCAGAAGCAGCAGGCCTAAAATTTTCATACATCCAAAAATTCTCCGTTTAGCCATCCGAACTCGTCCAGAGACCCCCGGGACCTCATCCAAAAATACCAATACGCCCTATAACGTTATTCAAACTTGTTCAAATTATCAAAACGCATAAACTAACACCCGAATCATCAAATTACATCGAATTCAAGCCTAAGTTCTTTTAAAACTTCCAAAACACGCATTCGGTCAAAAACCCAACCAAACCACGTCCGAATGACCTCAAATTTTGCACACATATCCCAATTCACCTAACAAAGCTACAGCAACTCTCGGAATTCCATTCCAACTCTTGGATCAAAATCTCACCTATCAATCGGAATTTGCAAAATACTAACTTCGCCAATTCAAGCCTAATTCTACACCGGACCTCCAAAATTACTTCCGATCACACCCCTAAGTCACAAATCATCCCCCGAAGCTAACCAAATCATAGGAATTCAAATTCGAGCCCTCTAACACATAAGTCAACGTCCATTTGACTTTTCCAAAACAAACCTTCCTTAAAGAGACTGAGTGTCTCATTTACTACTAAAACCAATCCAAATCGACTCGATCACCTCAAATATTGATAATGAAGCATATAGAAACATAAGATGGGGGAAATGGGGCGGTAACTCACGTGACGACGGGTCGGGTCGTCACATCCTCCCCAACTTAAACAAACGCTCGTCCTCGAGCGGACCCAAAGATGTTCTAGAAGTTCACCAATAGCTGAATAACTTTACCATGCATACACCCGGGAATGACCCCACGTCACCCTATCTAGCCTAGGCCCGACAACACAACATAGCTGAAATTTCACAATCTATCTAGTCTATAAACCATAGAATCACATTTCACTTTTCGAAATCTTACACAAGATCAGAACCTCACATCTTTATTAAAAATAAACCCGAGCCAACTGTAATAACCCATACCTGCAACCTTGGCTGAAATCATATGATATACCACATAACTCAAACACATGCAGCGATAATTTCCTTTCACAACAGCTGCCCACGACAACCAAATATCGATAGAAAACCTCTTGTTAGATAAAGTTTCATTCCAACACTTTCATATACTACCAATGTTAAATGAAACACACAATAAACCATATCCATTTCTCAGATCAACCCTTCATGAGGCCATTTCTCCTCTTGCAACTACCATAGCCGAACCTCGATATTTACCCATCAAACATGCTGAAATCGAATCTGTTTGCATTCATTAATGATCCCCATGATCTCCTTTGACCAAACACACCATCCTGGTGATATGACACAATCAATACGGCCTAAGCCACAACTTGCATAATACGTGCACCAATAAGAAACGGTCTAAACAAACTCAAATTATGAAAATGACTCAACTGAGAGAGTTGTGCCCCAAACTCGCCAGTACTGCCACAACACAAGGCTGAGACACTGTCTTACATCGTAGAAATAGGGCACACAAATTTGACCTGCAAGGTCATGTTTCCACATTACTTTGTTGCAACGCACGATCCTATCCAAATACTACTCCACGGGAAAACACCCCTAATCACTATGCTCAAAATCGACAACCATGCTCACTTGATGTTTGGAGCCCAACCAAATCAGTACACCCACGGTAAAACAAATAACATATACCACGCAAACCTAATAGAACATAATCCGTACGTTATTCGCCGAGCAACACCCAATTACTCATCCCGCTCGACTTTCACTACTACAACTCTTACCGGAGCCAGACGACCCGGTGCCCTATACCAAATTAATACCGAAATCAACAACCTCGCCCGGCGACATGCCTAGACACAAGAAACGCATCCGAAAAGTCCCTCAATACCGGAATGGGATCAATGATAGCAACTTCTGCACTGACATCCATCATGAATGCCCAATTAAGAAAGCAGTCCTTCCCAACTGTCCGCTGGTTCTTTGAAATATAAATCATTCTGCTAAAACATATTCTAACGCACTTCACCATTTAACCCGTGGCATTTCCGGCGTTGCCCCTAATGTAATAGTTCAAAATCACCCAACACTAAGACAAACAGTTTGAATTCCAATATCACATCCAAAATATAACATATCAGCGAATAAATATCCACCACCACAACATAGCATGTACATCAAAACTCCAGTCTCCAACTCCATATAGCACACAAATCATCATACCTGATCCCAGTTTCCACCGTGCAATACACGCACACATTTGATACTCATTAATTCCATGACAAATACTCAATATTTACCTGTGCTACCAAGCAAACTCGAATACCACCAGTGGAGCCAACAAGAACATGCCGTAATACTACTGAAATATAATCAGTCTAATCACATTACCTTTTTCTAAGACATATACTCTCATCAAATCACTTCCACTTGGCAATACCATTTTCCCTAATCATCCGAAGATCATTTATCTAATCACTTAGAAGGAATCATTACACAACTCATGCTCTGCATGACATACACAAGTCTTGTTCAAATTCTTACAATACTGACACGACGGATGAGATCTGTATACATTCATAACTACTACCGAAATAACAATTCATTAGTTCTATACTCTTGGCAAGAACTATCACCTCGTTCTGAACCAAACAATGGTTTTAGACCCTTAATTTACTTCATATGCTCGGATTGCACTGATCTCGAATTCAATGATCTCGTCTCACCCAGTACGAACTGCTGAGGCAATGAGCCACCCCAGACATGGTCAAAGTCGCACATATGAACCAAACAATGTGCCAATAGGCTACCAATTCGAACGCAATACAAAATAAAATGAGCTCGGGAAGGAATTACCAAATCCTACGCACTAATACAAACTTTCCTTGGAAAATAGGAAGCAAGGCATACAAAGATAGCATATAGAAAACTATACTCGATATCACACTGTTGCGGCGTGTAACCCGATCCAGATAACATACCCATGGCGGCGTGCCACCCGATCCACACATAGATCTCACATAAGGAGATACACATCGAGCCAAATCTGCTCATTATAACCAAATACCGAATATCGGTCATAAGCATGCTAAGTGCATAATATCATCCCTGAGGGATATTTAGCGTTATAAACTACAAAACTCAAGCACAACTGAGGTGCGATATACAATCTGAATTTCAAGAGCCAAGTTGCTCAGGTAACATCATTCCTACGCGGATTCTCAACACATAAGCAATTTCTCAAGCCATTTCACAAATCACACGGCGTAATGTATCACTACCTGAATTGTTTGAAAACGATACATCAACCTGACTACTCCTCCATGAGGACCGCATCACAAAATGCACACATTTGGCCTGATATAGAGCCATTATTCACATTAAATCCATCCACCGACTTCAAGCTATTTATGATCACACTGAATTAGTCTGATAACCTTTCAAAGGTCCATAATAACTCCCTTTCTTTTTCATACACACAAGAACAACCGTCATAATCAGAGTAATCCTCCCCAGTTCACAACCTAATAGGCCAAGTACCCTCCAGGCATAAATCTTCAATTTAACGACACACTCATAACCTTCATACTTGGTTTACATCTTTAATCAATCAAGTGATTACATGCCACACTTATATAATCTTCTAGTGGGACACACTCCCACAACCTACCGCAACAATATTTGGGGCGTACCTCCAAACCACCAGTCGTATTAACGCTGAAAAGCGATCAAGAATCATTAACCAGGGCGCAAAGCCCTTTCTGCGCAACACCGTTCTCAGGTGATGCTGAAGACAATACCAATTTACCTTAGCAATCGAAACTTCTTTCCTGCTCATCCGAGCTCATGACAACTTTGTCAAAATTTTCCTTCGCTCGTGCCATTCTCGGCCTAGTTTCCACAACCAGGACTGATTTGCCAATATGCCTCAAATCGGAACCAACAAATTGCGTAATCGTACAATAAGCTAGCCAACGGCAACCTCCCCAACTTGGCTTGAAGCCATAGATCAAAACACAAAATAGTCATAACGCATATACTCCACAACTGACTTAGTACCATAGTGAGATTAAACTCAAATCCTCTGTAAGCTTGTGTAAACACATTTCATCTAGTACTGTAACTCTTTGGAAATCTCGCAACAGTTAAACTCACTCTCTTAAGAGAACCAAAAATTTAAATCTCAACACGTATATTTCGCTTGTAAATGAGATCTTCTAACAGACAATATAAGGATCACACCACTTCAGAACACTCCTTGGGAGACAACCCACCTGCTTCGCCTCAATCTAACATTTCTGTATACCTTCCACACATTACACAGTCACTTAGTCTTCTTGATTCTGAACTCATATTGCAACATGAAATTTACTTCTTTCTCAACTGAAAATATGAAAAAGTTCTTCACGCGCCCATAACTCGGGGCTATACCTTGAATCATGATGGAACTCAAATGCCTAGTAGTTCACCTACATCTAACAAGTCTTCCTCGACCATTCCAAGTTACACAGATACATCTCTCAGTACTAACATACTCATCACGTAGCTACCCAGCCGTCATTCCCATAAATAGGGACAATACCAAATATATATGTTCAAAACACTTGCTCATGCAATCAACACCTCGGTGCTCAAGCCATAAGCAAAGATCCGACCTCAAGTCTTACAGACTATCCCAATATATACTCACAGAGATCACGTCTCGCCCCTCAATTGGGGATTTACAAGCCCTCAAGGCACATCAAATTCTGAACGATCATGCACTCGTTCGAACACGTGGAAGGAATTTCAAGAGTTTCTTTTCAAGCTAAATCAAAGACGCACGACAAGAATTCAAGAATGTGAAGTTTTGCTAAAGGTTCTGCAGCCTCTCGAAGATAAATACAGACGTTTCTGTACCGATCCGCGAAACTCTACTAAACCTGCTCATGACTAGTGAGACCTAGTAACCTAGGCTTTGATATCAACATGTCACGACCCAATTTCCATACCCGATCGTGATGGCGCCTCTCGTGAAGACAAGGCCAGCCAACTAACCCAAATCCTCTCTTTCACAATTACTAAACATAAATGAATAGAAAGTACAACTTGATGGCATTAAAAACAACCCAACACAACCCGACACCCGACCGGGGTGTCACAAGTCACGAGCATTTAAAGAAGATTGAACACCACTACAGGGCCAATAATATATACAAAATAAAATCTGGAGTTCAAAAGATGAAGTCCGGTACCGCGAACGCTGGCGGTCACCTTGCTCAAATACAATAGCAATACCTTCAATCCGCTATTAACCCGCTACCGGGTGAACAATACCTGCAACTGCATGCGAGGTGCAGGGAGTAAAGTGAGTACTCCAACTCAGTGAGTAATAAGAGTAATAATAACTGAGCAACAGAAATCACATAAGGCACTCCGTCATGCTATAAAGAACAGTCCAATCCTTTGAGAAATCAGTAAAATCGTGAAATCCTTTAGAAAATATCTGGGCTCAGTTAAAACCTCTTTTGAAAATATCTTTTTCAATAGTTAAGCAAATAAATGCATAATCAGATAGTGCAAGTCCGCACGTAAGTCAGCCCCTCGGGCACAACACTCCATTAACATATAACACCAGGGTATCTGGTAGACAGTGCAAGAAGTAGCATGGATGCCAATGATATGAGAGTGCTGAATGTCATGACAAACATTACAAAATAAGAGCAAATGCATGAGTGCAATGCAATGCATAAGACGGTACACTCCGGTACCCGCTGCGGCGTGCAGACCAATCCATTTAACATCGACGACGCTCACTGGGGGTATGTACAGACTCCGGAGGGGCTCCTACAGTCCAAGCGCAATATCAAGCCATCTCGTGGCATTAATTAATTCTTGGTCAGTCATTGTTACCTGACCGGTCAATCATTGTTACCTGACCAATTACAACATACAGTGTCATTGTTACCACTGTTTTAAGTCATATCATACAGTGTCATTGTTACCACTGTTTCAAGTCACATCATACAGTTTCATTGTTACCACTGTTTCAAAATCACTACTGCGGCGCGCAGCCCGATCCATGCTCAGTCCAGAAATCAACATAAGCCCCTTGGGCATTTGTAAAATAGTAGTTCTCAACTTGAAATATCATTTAAAATATCATTTGAGTTTTCAAAACTTAGAAGTATGACTGAGTTTGCAAAACAGTATTTAAAACCTTGGACTAAAACCAAATGATATGCAAGATATGCTAAAATAGTAATATCAATCCACGAAGGATTCACATAGTTGGTACGAAACCCCAAACATGGCAATCAGCCCAAATTATAATGATAGCAAGTAGTTTCAGTCAAATACACGGTAAAAATCAATAACCGGGACATACCAAGTCACAATCTCCAACGGTGCTCTACCCCACGCTCATGTCCGGCATTCAAGTCACCTCAATACAGCACTATGATGTGCAAATCCGGGATTTCAAACCCTCAGGATATCATTTACAAGTATTACTCACCTCGAACCGGTGAAATCTCTAGCTCGTGATGCCTTTGCTCCTCAAATCGGCCTCTACGCGCGTCGAATCTAACCATAGTTAGAGCGAATGCATCACAATATGCCAATGGAACAGTACCCAATCGAAAACAATCGAAAAATAGCAAAAATCTCTAAACTAGCAAAACCCGAGCCCCGGTCCCACTTCTAGAAACTTAAAAAATTTTACGTCATCGGGTTCCTTATCTCGCCACGAGTCTAACCATACAAAAATTATCCAAATTCCATATCATTTCGACCCTCAAATCCGTAATTCTATCCAAGAGGGTTTTCTACCCTTTTCCAACAAAATTCTCAGATTAAACACTAAAACTCGTAATAGATTCAAGTTATACAACTAAAATTTAGTTAAGAACACTTACCCCGTTGTTCTCTATGAAAATCGGACAAAAAATCACCTTAACCGAGCTCCAAATCGTCAAAAATGGGAAATGGGAACGACGTCCCATTTCCACAACTTAACCTTTCTGTCCATGCCTATTTCCGCTTTTGCGGTCGCGGTCCCACTTTTGCGGAAAATAACCCGCTTCTACGGTCTCTTAATTTGCCCGACCAACTGCTTTTGTGGCCCACCTATCGCATAAGCGATTTCGCTTCTGCGGAATAAAATCTGCTTCTGCGGTTCCTGGTCAAACGTCCACTTTCCGCTTTTGTGGCTGCCAAGCCGCTTTTGCGGCTCCAAAACTATAGAAGCGAAAATACCAGAAGCAGCAGGCCTAAAAATTTCATAAGTCCAAAAATTCTCCGTTTAGCCATCCGAACTCGTCCCGAGGCCCCCGGGACCTCATCCAAAAATACCAATACGCCCTATAACGTTATTCAAAATTGTTCAAATTATCAAAACGCTTCAACTAACACCCGAATCATCAAATTATATCGAATTCAAGCCTAAGTTCTTTTAAAACTTCCAAAACATGCATTCGATCAAAAACCCAACCAAGCCACGTCCGAATGACCTCAAATTTCGCACACATATCCCAAATCACCTAACGAAGCTAGAACAACTCTCGGAATTCCATTCCGACTCTCGGATCAAAATCTCACCTATCAACCAAATTCGCCAAAATACTAATTTCGCCGATTCAAGCCTAATTCTACACCGGACCTCCAAAATTACTTTCGATCACACCCCTAAGTCAAAAATTATTTTCCGAAGCTAACCGAATCATCGAAATTCAAATATGAGCCTTCTATCACATAAGTCAATGTCCGTTTGACTTTTCCAAAACAAACCTTCCTTAAAGAGGCTAAGTGTCTTATTTCCTACTAAAACCAATCCAAATCGACTTGATCACCTCAAATACTGATAATGAAGCATAGAGAAATATATGATAGGAGAAATGGGGCGGTAACTCGCGTGACGACGGATCGGGTCGTCACAGTAAATCTACTATAAAAAAGCATGCAAGGAAAAATCTTGTAAGGGCAAAAATTTAAAATTATTCACAAGATCAACCCAAAGCAAAAGCTCAAAAAAACAAAAGATAAATTTTACGGACAAAAAAAAACCCAATTGAGAGGTAATTTTCTATTGACCAAATTATTCCCCCAACAGTTTAAAATCAGTATTTATTCCCAAATTAACCAAAAAAATTGAGCAAAAATGGAGAAAACTTATAGAATCCATAATGCTAGCAAGAGTCAAGGAGCCCAAAGAGGAAAGATTAATTTTTATTTCTGATGAAGTTCTGATGGTGGAACCTTGAGGAGAGAAAGAAAAAAGGTTTTCGTTGCTTTTGGTATCACATTAATGGAAAATAGTGTAGTAAAATCTACATAGGGACACAAAGATAGAAAACAGTACAGTTAGATGTACTTTCTTGAAGTATACCTGTTCTTGAATCTTCCGGAGCCTCTCTCTCCCTGTCTCACCTTTTCTTTCTCCTTTGTTACGGATCCTTAACGTCGCTTCTGGGTTTTCTATTCCGAATTTTTTAATTTGGTCCAAGTAGTAAATGTGCTCACCAAAAGGTCAAAAAGTCACAAAGGCACAACAGTTGAGACTGAAAGTCAAGCGAAGAACATAGACTCAGAAAGAAAAGCGAAGAACATAGAATTAGAAAGAAAATTGAAAGAGGATTGAAAGAAAATTTAGAGTTTCATCGTTCAGTTCCAGGAGGATAAGAATAGAAAATCACCGCTTAATTAGGCGAATGTCTAATAAATCCTCACCATAAAGTGTTCCTTAAATTTTTTCAAGGACAAAAGTGGTAGATCACAATATAACTTTTTACCCTAGTTCCACTTATATGCAAATAAAGTCATAGGTGTTGGGCCATAAAGTCACACGTGTTGAGCCCTTAATCTCAGTTCACTCTTCAAATAGAAGCACATGAAAAACCAATTATAGTGTATTTTAACTCGTGTTAAGCACACATGACCAGGAAGCTGCTTTGCTCTCCTTTATGTATAGTAGTAAAGTAAAGTAAAATAGAAAAAGAAAGAGAAAGTAGTGGAAAACCCCCAAAAAAGGAAGAAAAAGATAAATCAATTCCTTGGCTTTTGGTAGTGCCACATCAGCATCTTTATTCCCACTTTTATATAATATGTAGATTGGTTTCTTATTAAATTTTTTAAATTATGGGGAAAAAATTATATGAGAAAACTCTTTAAAAATAAAAAATCACTTGGTTGTTCACTGTTGGCTTGTCTAACAACGGTGTTGGACGTTATCACGGTCTGATATGGAGTTGGGTCATGACCCCCCCCCCCCCC